>OX031063.1:32982171-33259671 GCA_943736015.1 Tridacna crocea | reverse complement strand
TGTGATGTGTCTGAAATTATGTTGAAGGCAGCATAAAACACCATCAATCAATCAATGAATCAACCTATCTGTCTTTGTAGTATCTGAATATAGTTATGTTTACAAAGTTGTAAATAGTCAAACCATTTTAGATCGATAAAGGGCATTTGACGTGAATGAAAAAGGTGTGTCTGTGAGATGACTGAAGTAATGTAGAAAGTGGCGTAAAGCATCAATCAGTCAATGTTTGTGGTTTTTTCATTGCAGTTATGTTTTAAAAGTTGGATATAGTCTAAATATTTCATTTGGATATAGGGTGAAGAGTATCAGTGTTTTCATTGTGAGTATTGGGTGTGAAATGTTTCTATAGGGCCTGAATTAGTCGTTGTCATGCAATTTAATTAGACTATGACCACAATTCATGGAAAACACACACACTTATGGTGATCAGCTGAGCTGTGATAACTTGGTATTCTGAATAGCCATTACAACAGGATCTTAAACTGGTAGACTAGGAAGTTGTGGGCAAGTAAGTTCAGCAGAATTGTTCTTTACCTGTTCTTTTTTACTAACATATAACAATAAATCACACATCTTCTTTGGCAGAAATCATGATACTCTTTAGTCATTTTTGTTTATCCTCATACGCCTCTTTCAAATTGAAGTATAGTTGCTAAATAATTAACCCTTTTCCCAAACAAGCCCTGGTTTTTACGTGTCTGCAGTAAAAGTCTTTTGAAAACACTGTGGGAAAAGGAGAAATTGCTCGTTACGAGCAATTTCTCCTTTTCCCATGGCGTTTTCTTCCCATTTTGAGAACTTTCTGCCATTTTCTCCAAATCTAAAATTGTCGTCTGCAAACTCTTTCGGTTTGGAAGGGTCCAAACTTTATCGTTTAGGAAAGGGTTAAATTGGTTCCAGCATGGATCAGCAAGAAAAGTGTACAGTAGGTCTAGTAATCTGGGGGCCCTTAGCCTGAATGGAAGCACTGAACTTTTTACAAGATTGGCCATAAGAAAAAAAAAACATTTCAGGGTCCTGGCCTAGAACTGAAAAAATAAAAGCTTGTGTGCACTCTAGAGGCCACATTTTCAGCCCTAGATTTTCAAGATCTAGGTCAGAAAGGTATTTTGAAAATCTCGGACATCATAAAGGTCACTGAGCCAAATCCTAGAAAAAATTTGTGTGCAGTCTAGAGGCCTAAGTTATCAGATCTCTCCAACAGTGGAGAGTTTAAAAGGCAGACTGCCACAGAATTTGCTGTTGAAATCCATTTTCTTGCGAAATTGTACTGATAAACAATCTGTTTCGTCTTGGTTTTGTAAATAAACCGAAATCAAAAAACCGAAACAGGATATAGGCATGGTTTATTTTTATATGACGAATATCAGAAAAATATTAGTTAAATCAATTTGCTATGCAAATGACCTCTCGAAATGACAGTCATGTAAAGCATAATTATGAGGTTTCTACGCAGAGGCTTTTTTACTTTTTTTGTTTACATGCACCAAATGTATTGAAATTAAAAGCCAATAAACTATTTGAAAACACTAATGTTGACCTCTCCTGGAAAAATAGAAGCCAACTTGTTTCATGAAAGTTGGCTCTGGCCTTTGGCAGATGATATACTTATATAAATGTGTATAATACACAAGGAGTCAAGGAGGAGAAAACTTCTGTTTCTCCACAAGAGGCCTTCTACTGAAGTCTTTTAATTTTATTCTAAATGTTGTTTTCATTTGGGTGTAAATATTAAAGGCATTGTTTTTTGCATAATTTAGAGCATGTCATGATATTGTGAAAATCAATAAGCCATTTATGTATTAACATGGATCAGGCGGAAAAATTGGGGGAAAAGTATTCAATAATGGACACATGAATATATAGTTGATGTATTCCTTTGACTAATGAACATTTTTGTTTTTGAATATATTAGGGGAAAACTACTACATTCCTAGAACTAGACATCAAAATAGTTGCTCTATGTGATTAGTATATATTGTATTCATTGACCGTAAATTGACAGTATAGAGAGGAAATCTTGTTTTAAGTAGGTGATGACCTTCGGAAGAAAAGGACAAATAGACCACTGGTGACACAGACTACCAAAGAGGCCAGAGGGTAATGGTTACCTGGTAATGGGTGAAGATGTTTCAAATGATTTTATATGTTCTTCTCCATCATGCATGCTCCTAATGAATGAATGAATGAATGAATGAATGTTGTTTTATGGCGCATCGATGCATGCTCCTGTAGGGGGATGTTTACACTTGTAAGTTTAAGAAAATAGTTAAATGAAGAATCAGATTTGCAGACAAGCTTTAAATTTTTTAAATAACCTTCTTTTGCAGTGGTATTGATCACGCAAGAAGTATGGAGTGGACTCTTCAAAACTTCTTCCTGGTCAGTTGTTTTTAGTGGGGTTCATCTACCATCCTTGATGGCTTTGGGTGTTCCATACTTTCTTGTGTCTTCAAATGCTTTCCTCCGAAAATAAGTGCAGTCACTATGGATAAGTCAACAGATGCTGAGAGATGAAATATCAGTTGAATACTGCATTTAGTCCACAATGTGTGTTTCAAATGCATATTGTCAGGACCCACACATCATATTACTCTTAGTTTCTCATTCTGAAAATAACTGTAGTCTTGATGATTAAGTAAACAGATACTGAGAGATGAATAAAAATTTGCTAGAACACACATACAGTGTAATTGCTTGTCAAAGGTGGCGACGTTTGTACTTTGTTGACTCACTGGTTGACCACAGAGCCTGGTCTGTAAAATTGCTCATTTCAAGGGTTTATCAGTAAAGAAAGGGATATATGGCATTACACTCTTTCTTTTAAGTTTCCAACAATGTAGACATGTTGTGCTACAAGTCTATATGCACCAATTCATGAAGTCAGTCCGGATTGTTATGCAGCCGCCCCATACAGAAACCCAGTAAAGTCTGATGAGATGTCTTCTATGTTCAAATGGCAAGACTGTACATTTTTCCCTTTATTTACATTTATGTGTAGAAGGGGACACATGGGGGTGTGGGGGAGGGGGAGAATTTTTCTTTCTACCTACAGATTTCATGAGCAATAAGTACAAATTTGATGAACAAAGTATGATTGTGTGTGAACACAGACTACCAAAGTAGAGGCCGGAGGGTAATGGTTACATGATAATGGGTAAAGCCGTTTCAAATAATTTTTATATATTTTTCTCCATCATGCATGCTCCTGTAGGGAGATATTTACAGTTGTAAGTTAAAGAAATTAGTCACATGAAGAATCAGATTTGCAGACAAGCTTTAAAGTTTTTAAATAACCTTCTTTTGCAATGGCATTGATCACGCAAGAAGTATGGAGTGGACTCTTCAAAACTTCTTCCTGGTCAGTTGTTTTTAGTGGGGTTCATCTACCATCCTTGCTGGCTTTGGGTGTTCCATACTTTCTTGTGTCTTCAAATGCTTTCCTCCGAAAATAAGTGCCGTCACTATGGATAAGTCAACAGATGCTGAGAGATGAAATATCAGTTGAATACTGCATTTAGTCCACAATGTGTGTTTCAAATTCATATTGTCAGGGCCCACTGATCATATTACTCTTGAGTTTCTCAGTCTGAAAATGACTGCAGTCTTGATGATTAAGTGAACAGATATTGAGACGAATAAGAGTTTGGATAAAAACTGTGTCAAGTCTTCAATGTGTGTATATGAAAATGTTGTTGTCAAAATCCTCACCTCCTATTAATCTTGAGTCTCTTGGTTGGAAAATGACTGAAGTATTCATCTTTAAGTCAACAGGTGCTGACGGATTAAGGAATCGGCTAAAAAATGTGTTAAGTCTATACTTTTTGCATGTCAAATTCATTATAGCCAAAACCCACACATTCTTAACGTCCTTAGTTTTTCAATTCTAAAGTGATTACAGTCTCTTTGGTTTCATGAACAGTTGCTTAAGAGATACAAAAAAGGTTTGGAAAAGTCTGTTAAGTCCATATGTGTATGTAAAATTCATGTTGCCAAGCTCAACATATCCAATGCTTTTGAAGAAGATTCTTTTCTGAAAAGTAGGGATGAAATCAATGCAAAAATATGGAACGCCACAGCTGTCTGATGTTGTGAGCAATACTGTTGATATGTCTAACCTCTGTCTCAGTATGTCTAAAGGAAGTGTTATTATTTCCAATTGTGGTGTTGACTTGCCTAAACATCGTCTTATTTCGTCAAAAGGCAGCGTCATTATGTCCAAATGTGGTGATGACTTGTCTAAACTTTGTTTTATTATGTCAAAAAGTAGTAATAATATGTCTGAATGTGGAGCTGACTTTTCTAAACGATGTCTTATTATGTCAAAAAGTAGTGTTATTATATCTTAATGTGGCGTTCACTTTTCAAAACTCTATTTTAAGCTTATTATGTCAAATAGTAGTCTTATTATTTCCAAGTTCGGTGTAAATTCTGTCTTAGTATGTATAAAAGAAGTGTTATTATGTCCATTTGTGATGCTGACTTGTCGATACATTGTCTTATTATATTAAACAGTAGTGTTACCATGTCCAAATGACGTGTTGATTTATCTAAACACGGTCTTATTATGTGAAAAGTAGAGTTGACTTGCTTTAATATCGTCTAATCATATCAAAAAGTAGTGTAATCATGTCTATATGTGATGTGGACTTGTCTACCCATTATATCATTCTGTCAAAAAGCAATGTTAATATGTCCAAATGTGGTGGTGAATTGACTTAACGATGTCTTATTATGTCAAAGAATAGTGTCATCATGTTCATATATGATGATGACTTGTCTTCACATTGTCTTATAATGTCTTACCTTATAATGTAAAAATGTGGTGTTACAAATTTTAAAAGTAATGTTGACTTGTCTCTACACAGTCTTATTATGTGAAAAGGTGGTCTCATCATGTCCAAATGTCGTCTTGACTTGTCAAAGCATTGTCATAATATGTTCAAAAGTGTTGTTATTATGTTCTAATGTGATGTTGACTTGTCTACACCTTATCCTATTATGTTGAAATGCAGTGTTATTTTGTCAAAATGTGCTGTGGACTTGTCTAAATACTGTCCTATTATGTCAAAAAGTTGTGTTATCATGTTCATATGTGATGTTGACTAGTCTATGCATTGTCCTATTATGTCAAAGAGTAGTGTTATCATGCTAAGATGTAAATTAGACTTGTCTGCACATTGTCTTATTATGTCAAAAAGCAGTGTTATTATGTCTAAATGTGCTGTGGACTTGTCTAAATACTGTCCTACTGTGTCAAAAAGTAGCGTTATCATGTTCATATCTGATGTTGACTTGTCTACACATTGTCTTATTATGTCAAAAAACAGTGCTATTGTGTCAAAGTGTGGCGTTAACTTGTCGATACATTGCTTTATTTTGTCAAGAAGTACTTTTATCATGTTCATATGTGACTCTGACTTGTCTATACGTTGTATCATTATGTCAAAGAGTAGTGCTATCTTGTCCAAACGTGGCGTTGACTTGTCTTAACAATGTCTTATTATGTTACACAGTAGTATTATCGTGTTGAAATCACGAGTTAATTTGTCAAACCGTTGTCTTATTTGTCGAAAAGTAAATGAGACGCTGACTTATCTATGCACCGCCTGAAAAACAACAATACATTTACATATATCAAGATTTTTCAATATTTCCTTCTTTATCTCTATGTAAAATCCAAGATCCAGGGCTTATTTGGGTCATAGAGAAATTATCAGAAGTATTTTGGTAGAGTACCATAAGGCAATGTTTTAAATGAAATTTGACAGCTCTAGGTCTTACTATTTAGGAGAGGATTTTTTAAGATTTCCTTCTTTATCTCTATGTGAAAAAGTGGGATCCCACAACATAGAGCTCATTTTGATTTAAGAGTAATTATTTGAAATAATTTGGTAGAGTGTCATAAGGGGATGTTGTTCAAAAAAATTTAAAGCTTTAGGCCTTATGGTTTGGGAGGAGAAGATTTTTAAGATTTCCTTCTTAATCTCTATGTAAAATCCGGGATCGCACAACATAAGCTAATTTTCTATGTAGAATGTTTTTGGAAGTATTTTGGTAGAGGGTAATTAGGCGATGTTTCATGCCAAACATCAAAACTCTAGGCCTTATCATTTGGGAGGAGAAAAATTTTAAGTTTTTTATTGGGTTGCCATGGCAAGTAGAAGTTTTTACTGATTTCATTACTTTGAAGAATTTTGAAAGAGCATGACCTAAGGATCATTTCTGTGAAGTTGGGTTGAAATCTGATTGTTAGTTTAGGAGGAGAAGATTTTTTTTTTTTTTGTAATTGTTAACGGAAGGACATACGGACAGACGAACAGACAGATGACGGAAATAGCTCACCTTGAGCACTTAGTGCTCAGGTGAGCTAACAAGAGGTCCAAGAAGGTCTGTTTCGCTGTAGTGGCTTTAAGATCTCCCCCTATAAAAATCTCTCAAAATTAAAATAAAATTCAGTAATGCGTTTAAGAGATAAAGACTGTCAAATAAGCTCTGCTCCATTTTTAATAGATCATTTTTTTTTTCAAAATAACAATAAAGTGCAGCAATTGGTTTTAGAGAATAACCTTTTCAAAGACTTTACTATAAACCATTATATATGGAAGGAAATAAGCCCGCCCATAAATCCGTGTTTTTCAACAGACCAAAATCATTTCAAGAAATTTGGTAAACCTTCACACAATAGAACAATGAAATCCAATGAGCGGTTGGAAAATAAGCCCCCCATAAAAGCCGTGGTTTTCGACTGATCAAAATTTTTTCAAGGTATTTAGTTGACCTTTGCCCAAGGAACATTCCTGCAAAAGAACAATGAAATCCAATGGGAGGTTTGAAAGAAAAAGAAAGCTGAATTATAACGGCATTTCAACCCAAATTTGGTGTTTTTGAAGAAAGAGTCCTTTGAAGAAAAAAGCGTGAGACAAAAAGTTTGGTTGGTTGGTTGCTGAAAAAAGGGGGAGGTATATTTGAACAGTGGGAGGAGTTAGTAATATTTTGCTTATGGCGTATCACATTTGTGATAATATTACTTTTTTACATAAAAAGACAGCGTTTGGACAAGCCATCATACATTTGGACGCAATAAAACTGCTGTTTGACATAATAAGTTAATGTTTGAACAAGTCAACACAATAGCTGGACATGATAACTCCACTTTTTGACATGATAAGACTGTGTTAAGACAAGTCAACACCACATTTGAACATAATAACACTACTTTTTTACATAAAAGACAGTGTTAAGAAAGGTCAACACCACATTTGAACATGATAACACCACATTTTTTACATAATAACGTAATGTCTTGACAAGTAACCACCAAGTTTGAAGATGTTAACATATTTCTTGACATAGTGAGTCAATGTGTACACAAGTCAATATTACATAAGAACATGACAACGCTACTTTTTGACATAATAAGACAGCGTTTGATCAAGTCAACATACCCTTGGATATAATTAAACTGCTTTATGACATAACAAGACAATGCTTTGACAAGTCAACACGGTATTCGGAAATGATAACACCATTTTTTCACATAATAAGACTGCCATAAGACAAATCAACACCACATTTGAACACAATAACACTACTTTTTGACATGATAATGCAATGTTTAGACAAGTCAACTCCACATTTGGACATAACCACACTACCATTTTATATATCAAAGCAATGTTTAGACACGTCAACACCACATTTGGACATAACCACACTACCGTTTGACATGATAAGGCAATGTTTAGACACGTCAACACCACATTGGACATAACCACACAGCCTTTTGACATGATAAGGCAATGTTTAGACACGTCAACACCACATTTGGGCATAACAACACTACTGTTTGACATATCAAAGCAATGTTTAGACACGTCAACACCACATTTGGACATAACCATACTACCATTTGACATGATAAGGCAATGTTTAGACACATCAACACCACTTTTGGGCATAATAAGACAGAGATTAGGCATGTCAACACTACTGCTCACAACATCAGACAGCTGTGGCGTTCCATACAATACTGTAATTTGAACATGATTATCGATTCAACTCTTTACTTAACAACAAAATTTTAGTCCAAATTGAAAGCATTTACAGAATCCAGATTTGTTGTGACTGAAGAATTGAAATATATTTTTGGTAGGGTAGAAATATTGTGATAAAAGGAAAAACACTGGTTACCAGCATTTTCTCCTTCTTCCATAACATTTTACCAAGGTCTCCTTCTCTGGTCTTGTAAAAACTTGGGAATGTTTGGTTGCCACACTGTTTTTAGTAGTGGCAAAACACTATTTACAGCGATTCAGATTGGCATTCTCAGCTACAGAATGATGCACAGAACTGTAAGATCAGCTTACATTTAAGAGCTGTAGGGCCCTGAAAAGGTCTCTTGATGAGGTCGAATTTTTCGACTTTTCAGAAATCGGCCCATTTTCGGAATGATTTTTCGACTTTTTCTACATTGCTCTCAGTAGTGGCAAAACAATTTTTACAGAGATTCAGATTGGCATTCTCAGCTACAGAATGATGCATAGAACTGTAAGATCAGCTTACATTTAAGATCTGTAGGGCCCTGAAAATGTTTCTTGATGAGGTCGAATTTCTCGACTTTTCAGAAATCGGCCCATTTTCGGAATGGTTTGTCGACTTTTTCCACGCTGTTTTCGGTAGTGGCAAAAAGCTTTTTACGGCAATTCAAATAGACATTCTCAGCTACAGAATGATGCATGGAACTTTAAAATCGGCTTATATTTAAGGGGTGTAGGACCCTGAAAATGTTTCTTGATGAGGTCGAATTTTTCGACTGTTCAGAAATCGGCCCATTTCGAAATAGCTTTTAGACATTTTCCACACTGTTTTCAGAATGGCAAAATAATTTTACGGAGATTCAAATAGACATTCTCAGCTACAGAATGATGCATAGAACTGTAAGATTGGCTTACATTTAAGAGCTGTAGGTCCCTGAAATGTTTTCTTGATGAGGTCGACTTTTTCGACTTTTCAGAAATCGGCCCATTTTCGGATTGGTTTTTCGTCTTCTTCCACACTGTTTTCAGTAATGGCAGAAAGCTTTTACAAAGATTCAAATAGACATTCTCAGCTACAGAATGATGCATAGAACTTCAAGATCGAGTTATATTTAAGAGCTGAAGGGCCCTGAAAATGTTTCTTGATGAGGTCGAATTTTCGACATTTCAGAAATGGTCCCATTTTCAGAATGGTTTTTCGACTTTTTCCACACTGTTTTCAGTTGAGGCAAAAAGTTTTAGCAGAGATTTAAATAGAAATTCTCAGCTAGAGAATGATGCATAGAACCTTAAGATCGGCTCACAATTAAGGGCTGTAGGGCCCTGAAAATGTTTCTTGATGAGGTCGAATTTTGCGACATTTCAGAAATCGGCCCATTTTCGGATTGGTTTTTCGTCTTCTTCCACACTGTTTTCAGTACTGGCAAAAAGCTTTTTACGGCAATTCAAAAAAACATTCTCAGCTACAGAATGATGCATAGAACTTTAAGATCGGCTCATATTTAAAAGCTGTAGGGCCCTGAAAAGGTTTCTTGATGAGGTCGAATTTTTCGACTTTTCAGAAATCGGCCCATTTTCGGATTGGTTTTTCGACTTCTTCCACATTGTTTTCTGTAGTGGCAGAAAGTTTTTTACAGAGATTCAAATAGACATTGTAAGCTACAGAATGATGCATAGAACTGTAACTGTGGCTTATATTTAATAGCTGTAGGGCCCTGAAAATGTTTCTTGATGAGGTCGAATTTTTCGACTTTTCAGAAATGGTCACATTTTCAGAATGGTTTTTCGACTTTTTCCACACTATTCTCAGTAGTGGCTAAACACTTTTTACAGAGATTTAAAAAGACATTCCTAGCTACAGAATGATGCACAGAACTGTACGATTGGCTTACATTTAAGAGCTGTAGGGCCCTGAAAAGGTTTCTTGATTAGGTCGAATTTTTCGAGTGTAGGACAAAACCCCCCTAGGACAAAACCCCCCTAGGATAAAACCCCCATGGACAAAACCCCCCTAGGACAAAACCCCCATAGGATAAAAGCCCCCTAGGACAAACCCCCATCATATATAAAAGGCTTATAAATTTGAGAAAACACATAATTTGCAAACAGTTTTAAAGTATTCAAAACAAGTCTGTTTGATTTAAGGAAAAAAATCAAACATGAAAGGCAAAAAATGATTTAGATATTATCTTCTTTTAATCTGTAACTCAAGTTTGTTGATAATTTCTATTGATATATCAACACCTATGCAGACTTGGGCAAGACAGGTGTTGAGAAGGGATTAAGACACCTGATTTACAAGTTTATACCTGTCATATTCACTAATATTTAGTAGTAGATTTGAACATATAAAAGCACCAAATCAGAAAAAAAAATCCTTTGATTAATATATAAATCATTTTTTCCATTGTATGATTGCATTTATAATTTATTATGAATTTATTATATATGTACATGTATTAAGAAAAAGAAAACCACATCTTTGGTCACAAAGCAAATTTTTAGGAAAAAAAACACATTTTTAATCATAAAGCACAATTTAACTTATGCAAAAACATTATTTTTTACAACCCCCACAAGTATTTAAAGCAGTAAATTTTATTCAACTTTAAAATGATTGTACAAAAATCATTTTAAAATCATGGGGGTTTTGTCCACTTTTCAGTTAAGGGTATGGGGGTTTTGTCCATGGGTGTTTTGTCCAGGGGTGTTTTGTCCTAGGGGTGTTTTGTCCTGGGGGGGTTTGTCCGTACCCCAATTTTTCGACTTTTTAGAAATCGGCCCATTTTCGGAATGGTTTGTCGACTTTTTCCACACTGTTTTCGGTTGTGACAAAAACTTTTAACAGTGATTCAAAAAGACATTCTCAGCTACAGAATGATGAAAAGATATTTAAAATCGGCTTTAATTTAAGGCCTGCAAGGCCCTAAAAAGGTTTCATGATGAGGTCGAATTTTTCGACTTTTCAGAAATCGGCCAATTTTCGATAAAGTTTGTCGACTTTTTTCCACACTGTTTTCGATAGTGGCAAAACAATTTTTTACAGAGATTCCAAAGACATTCTCAGCTACAGAATGATGCATAGAACTGTAAGATTGGCTTACATTTAAGAGCTGTAGGGCCCTGAAAATGTTTCTTTATGAGGTCGAATTTTTCGACTTTTCAGAAATCGGCCCATTTTCGGAATGGTTTGTCGACTTTTTCCACCCTGTTTTCGGTAGTGGCAAAAAGCTTTTTACAGCACTTCAAAAAGATATTCTCTGCTACAGAATGATGTATAGAGCGTCAAAATCGGATTATATTTAATGGCTGTAGGGCCCTGAAAATGTTTCTCGATGAGGTCGAATTTTTCGACTTTTCAGAAATCGGCCCATTTTCGAGATGGTTTTTCGACTTTTTCCACACTGGTTTCAGTATCGGCAAAAAGCTTTTTACAGAGATTCAAAAGACATTCTCAGCTACAGAATGATGCATAGAACTTTAAGATCGGCTCATATTTAAGAGCTGAGGGTCGTACAGTCTTTAAGACTCTCATTTTTCTCTCAGTCTGCTCTTCGTCTCTATTCAGACCCCCGTTTTCCTCTCAGCCTTCTCTCCGTCTCCTCTCGGTCTCTATTTAGACATTCATTCTCCTCTAAGTCTCATGACGGTCTCCTCTCAGTCTTTTCTCAATCTCCTCTCCATCTCTCGTCAGACTGTAATTTTTCTCTCAGTCTCCCACCCTCTTCTCTGTCTCTTTTCAGACTCTCATTCTCCTCTCAGCCTCCTCTCGGTCTCCTCTCCATCTCTTTTCAGACTCTCATTCTCCTCTCTGTCTCGTTTCCGTCTCTTTAAATCTACTCTCTGTCTCTTTTCAAGCTGTCAGTGTCCTCTCCTTCTCTTTTCTGAATATCATTCTCCTCTCAATCTCTCGCTGTCCTCTCCCTCTTTTTTTTCAGACCATCAGTCTTTGTTCAGTCTGTCAGTCTCCTGTGTGTCTCTTTTCTTACCCATCCCCATCTTTGTCCCCTCTTTGTCTCTTGTCAGACTCTCATTATCCTCTCAGTCTCCTCTTATTTTCTCAGTCTCCTCTCAGTCTCTTTTCAGACTCTCATTCGGCCAGTCTCCGCTTTGTTTCTTTTCAGACTCTCAATCCCTCTCTCTCTCTCTCTCTTCCCCCCTTCTCTGTCCCCTCTCAGTCGTTTTTTTTTTTTTCAGTCTCTTTTGCATGTCTTTTAAGATTCTCATTCTCCTCTCAGTCTCATCTCTGTCTCTTCTCAGCGTCCTCTCCGTCTCTTTTCAGGCTGTCAGTATCCTCTTCCTCTCTTTTCAGACCCTCGTTCTCCTCTCAGTCTCATTTATCTCCGCTTTCCTACCGAAACCTTCTGTCGGAGTACAGTGTACAATATCAGATGTTGCAGATCTACCAATATTTTAGTCCTTTTGTTAAAGTCCAGATCTGTCCTCCATGACAGAAAACTAGGCGTTGCTGAAATCTACTGTCAGAGCAGGCAGTCTACACTACCGGATTCGCAGATCTACAAATATTTGAGTTCTTTTTGTTAATATTTCAAGTCCGTATCTGGCCTCAGTGACAGAAAACTAGGCGTTGCCGAAATCTTCTGTCAGAGCAGACAGTCTACAATACCGGATTCGCAGATCTACGAATATTTCAGTTATAATATTAAGTCCGTATCTGGCCTCCGTGACAAAAAACTAGGCGTTGCCTAAGTCTTCTGTCAGAGCAGACTGATGAAGATACCAGTGTTTCAATCAATGTTCGCCTCTCTCTCTCTCTCTCTCTCTCTCTCTCTCTCTCTCTCTTCTCTCATTTTTTCGATATTTGGTGTTTTTATATCATAACAAGTTCGGATCTGGCCTCCATGACAGAAAATTAGGCGTTGCCCAAAAACTTTTGTCGGAGCAGACAGTCTAACGTACTGGATTTCGCAGATCTATCAATATTTCTGTTGGGTTTTTTTTGTTAATTCTCCAAGTCCATGCAGAAAACTAGGCGTTGCCTATGCCATCTGTCAGAGCAGATATATAAATATGCATGGTACCAGTATTTCAATAATTTTCCTCTGTCTCTCTCTCTCTCTCTCTCTGTTCTCTCATTTTTGCCTAAGCCTTGCGTTGCCGAAACCTTCTGTCGAAGCAGACAGTCTACAATACCGGATGTCGCAGATCTTCCAACATTTCAGTCTTTTTTGTTAAATTGTGTCAAATGCCATCAATTCTTAACAATTTATAAATAGAAGTCATTCCTAGTTATTTTCATGCAAATTAAAAGTTGAAATTGCCTATAAACATTTTAAACTTGGTTTATTGTATGGCACGAAATTTACAAAACTGAAAATTCCGCATAATCGCACAGTCTGTGCGCAATAGGGCTCTAGACTACAATGGATTTTAAAAATAATGCGTGCATTTTATCAGTACATCTTTATGGCAAGCCATTGCGTAACATTCTTAAAAATGCGGAAGGTTGTTGCAACTTATTAGTATTTTGTATCTTAGAGGGAACAGATTAACATACCGGTCTTACTTTTGCGAATATGTGCTATTATCTTATCATATGTATTTTCAGAGCAGATATATGAACATGCATGGTATCAATATTTCAATAATTTTCCTCTCTCACTGTCTCTCGCTTCTCTCATTTTTTCGATATTTATCTGTTTTTTGTATCATAACCAGTCCAGATCTGGCCTCCGTGATAGAAAACTAGGCGTTGCCGAAAGCTTTTGTCGGAGCAACCAGTCTTACATGCCGGATGTTGTAGATCTACCAATATTTCAGTCTCTTTTTGTTAATATTTTAAGTCCGTATCTGGCCTCCATGACAGAAAACTAAGCGTTGCCTAAGCTTTCTATCACTGCAAACAGATAAACATACCACTATTTCAACCAATTTCTCTCTCTCTCTCTCTCTCCCTCTCTCTCTCTCTCTCTCTCTCTCTCTCTCTCTCTTTCTTTCTCCTCTAATTTTTCGATATTCGCAGATCTACCAATATTTCAGGGCTTTTTTGGTAATATTTCAAGTCCATATCTGGCCTCCATGACAGAAAACTAGGCGTTGCCTAAGCCTTCTGTCAGAGCTGACTGATTATCATCCCAGTGTTTCAATGAATCCCCTCTCGCTCTCTCTCTCTATCTCTCTCTCTCTCTCTCTCTCATTTTTATTTTCTTTCTTATAGTTTTATTTTTTCTTATATTTTCATGGCCAGTGTAGAAAGATTGAAATGGCCTTCACTTTATATGTAATTCAAGTAATGAAAGAAATTGCAGTCGACATAAATAAATTTGTTTAAAAATTACTTTACATGTTCCCCGAAAGTGCATTATACAGGTCTTACCTTAACACCTTTTTAATAGTGTTTCAGTAATTTCGCGGAGGCCAATGCAGATCCATGCTTTCCTGTAGAATCTTTTACCAGTACACCGCACAATTTTCTTTCCAAGCCACTGGCTGCCAAAATACGGTTGAATGGTGAAGAGTTATTATATAGAATTTATTTCATCAGATTGTGGTTAATATGGGGCAATATTTGTCGAAAAGGGGAAAGGTATGCGAAAATAACGAGTGCCGTAAGGCACGAGTTATAGACACACGTTATTTTCGCAGACCTCTCCCTTTTGAGACAAATATTTCCCCATATTAACCACAAGCTGATGAAATAAGTTATATATTATATTTCCTCTGAACATTTTGTCAACGAAAGCTACTTGTGATCTCAAGTCAGTTGACCAGATTTTCGGCAGGAAGAAAATATTCCCTGTGACTGGGAAATAATTCCCCCCAGCTTAAATGACGTCATTTCTTTACCCGTAATATCTCTTAAAATAGACACATGAAATACAGGGTTACAAGTCATATAATTAACCTGACAACGTGCAATAATAATTATACTTTATTAATGATCGTGTCTATCAGAAATGAGGAAAAAAAGAGGAAGATTATTAAAACATGAAGGAAATTCTTATAGTACAAAAAAAAACAGTGTTGAGCTAATACCATTCTAATGAAAAACAGTTATTTCCACAATATGATTATCCTAAATCAAAGCGTTGAAAACGCTGATGTGGCATTTGTCAAGGAAGCCACTGTATGAAATTAATGATTTTTAAAAAAAAGAGGGCCGTAATGGCCCCGGATTGCTCACCTGAATCAATAGGTGAAATTCACTCCTCGTGCCTAATTCAATTTCTGACCAAACGTGCGATCAACTGAGCATTAAGTGTGGCCTCTAGGAGTTTCCTGAAGTCGACCTCATCTATCACCCGACTGACCCAATTTAGAAATCATCAAAAAATTATCATGACACACATTCTGAACAGTTTTCAAGTTAACTGAGCAATTCTAGACTGCCCATAAGGTATTTCCTTAATTTGAATAAGTGACCTAGATTATGAATCCAGGTGACCCAATTTCGAACTCATCCTAGATTTTATCAAGACAAACATTCTGATTAATTTTCAAGTCAATTGAGCAAAATTGTGGCCTCTAGAGTCTCCAGAAGGTATTACTTTAATTTGACCTTAAGACCTAGTTTATGACCCCACGTGACCCAATTTTAAACTGAGTAAACATGTTGTGCTCAGGTGGGCTAACAAGAATTGAGGAGTTTCTTTACATACTAAATAACAAAGCTCTATGCTTTCCAGTTTTAGAAAAAAAAAACTTAAAAGTTTTCCTTCTGTGATCCCCCGGGGCGGGGCCAGTTTGGACCCCAGCGACATCTTTTTAACAATCTTGGTAGAAGTCCACTAGGAGATGCTATATACCAAATATAAAAGCTCA
Source organism: Tridacna crocea (assembly GCA_943736015.1). Lineage (NCBI taxonomy): Eukaryota > Metazoa > Mollusca > Bivalvia > Cardiida > Cardiidae > Tridacna > Tridacna crocea. The sequence goes on along the minus strand of OX031063.1, from coordinate 33,243,850 downwards.
ACACCTTCCAGTTTTAGAGAAGGGGAATTTTAAAGTTTTCCTTCTTTGTTCCTATGTTTGAACTTGTGACCCCTGGGCCGGGACCAGGTCTTATCCCAGGGGCATCATATGAACAAAATTAGGGATGCTAGATGCCAAATATCAAAGCTCTACGCCTTCAAGTTTCAGAAAAAGAAGAATTTTAAAGTTTACGTTTTTTGTTCCTATGGTCGAACTTGTGACCCCCGGTGGCGTGACCAGTTTTGACCCAAGGGGCATCATATGAACACACTTGGTAGATGTCTACTAGGAGATGCCACATACTAAACCGGACAATGACTGATCACAATTCCTCCCCATAGCACTTAGTGCTCAGGTGTGCCATAAAAAAAAGAAAGAATTGATATTGTTTAAATATCTACTTGAAAATCAACCTCCGAGGCGAAATTAATATATCTCTTTGGCTAAAGGGAGATTACTGGTGCCTAAATTTGCATCATTTGTGTATTGGTGGTCTCCCTTTGATCTTTCAAGAGGAGTCAGGAGTAACGTCCCTTGACGGACGGATGCATGATGGGTAGATAGAGAAGCCATGTAAATATATTAAATTCAATTAATTTTATACCTGGATAATAGGATTTTGAGATGTCTTTGGCCGTCAGGATCTAATTCTCAACATTACAATGAAGCTTTCTACCTTTAATTATTGATGCACAATCAAATGAGTAGCGTTCAATCATGGGACGAATAAGCCCAGGGACGAACTGGTTTTGGAACGAACATCCCCGGAAACAAAGCGGATAGAAGATAAATTTTGTGCATATCATTGCGCCAGTAGAAGGCTATGAAGAGGTGAAGTATTTTCAATTCAGAACTAAGTATTTCAACGATCTATGGCCTTTTGCAGTTTATTTCAATACGCCATTTCCCATTATATACAGTATGTGAATGCTCTTGAAAAAAACATTTGTCTTGAAAAATTGAGTTTAATTGGGTTTATTTCCTTTGATTTGCACAAAATACCATACATGATCTTCAGAATTCAATTTTTAACATTTATTATTGATCACATAGTGGCATTGTCTTCGACAAATGCCACAATTGAAAATGAGTATCATTGTGATGCTTTGACCGAGCCACTTTTTTCCATTTTTTTTCCTCCTTAGAATGATCATTTATAAATCTAAAGCCACTCTATTCTCAATACAGAAAGGAGACAATAATTACCTCCCTTTTCAGACAACTAACAAAAATACTATTATATAATTTCAAGATAGACAACAAATGAATTTCTGCTAGGTTAGAAATGTTCAACAATATTATATAAGTAAATATCCTTATTTATCAACTGATAAGAAATTTTATCCCATGTGGCATTAGAGGGGTTAGGAGGGTAATACCTTAAAGAAATGTCAAATAACTTCAACATAATGAGCTTGTCTCTGGAATAAAGGGTTTCAATGAATCTCTGTGATGCATGACATAGAACAAGTTATCACATGGTTACGGTTCCATAAAATCTACTACGTCTAAAAATACGGCTAAATCATTAGCTAGACTACGCCTTTGACATTCAAAATAATGACTAATCGCAAGAAGTTTTGGTCCATGTTAGCCTACGCAGATTGCACAGGCTGACTTGGGTCGATACTTTTGCAAATACATTTAATACTCTATTAACGGGGCGTGGCTATAATACAATACAATACAAAACAATATTTTGATTTGCTCGGAATAAAATTTTACATAGACCTTTACAAAATGATCGAATTGAATTATAATGAAAAAATAAGAAATATCAAATCCATTTTAAATACGTGCAAAAAGAGAATTCTTACGCCAATCGGAAAAATAACAGTCATAAAAACGCTCCTTATATCAACATTAAACCATCTATTTATTTCGCTACCCAATCCACCACAGAATTTCATATCATCAATACATTAAACACTATATACTTTTATCTAGAATGGACCAAATAGAATCAAAGCAAACATTTTATGTAAAGATTCTAAAGACGGAGGACTAAAAATGGGGGATATTTTATTTGTAAATGTAGGCCTTTGGCCCATACTACAAAATTTCATTGACAATCAAAACAACGATGAAAGAGTTGAAAATTACATTTGGGCCATAATCTGTTAAAACTTGCAATACGCGAAAAGAGGCATTCGGAAAAAAAAGAGAGATTGCGTAAAGTCTGCACAGGCTAATCCGAAACGATACTTTCCGTTCCGTTTTTATGTATTTTTCTTTTTTTTGGTTTTGCGTAAGTCTAAGTATATACAACAAAATCTGATGTATTCGTAAAGTGCCGTCACGGATTAGCCTGCGCGAGACTATACACTGTACGCACTACGGAAATGTCCGAATGCCCCTTTTTGCGTTTTGCATGCCATTTGTGGTATATTTGGTAATCAAAACTTGCTCTACTTTATGTGTCTTGTACTACTGTTAAAGGGCGGCCACAGTTCATAAGAAACAATAATAATACAAATGTATATGGGAAATTAAAATGTTTGATAAGGGAAGGTGCACATATGGGACTGTAATGCTACAATAATATTATCTGAACTTGTCATAGCAAAATTCGACATAAGGTACGGACAGTGTAGCCCAACTTGTCTTGGAGCTAGGCAGTCTGCTGTTTGATTCTAGAAAATAGTTTGTATTTGATTTTGAAATAGAAATATAATAAGTGTAAAACGGAATTTGAAACAATAAGAGTTCTGCTGATAAGGAAGCGTTGTCTGTGCATTTCATATTCTTCGAAGATTCGACCTGTCTACTATGACACATCAGCGACCCCATAAGCTCGGGGAAGGTAGGGCTGACGCCGAAGCTGCTACCGAAGCCTGTAGGGGCTATTTCAACACTTATACTGCTAAATTACTAAAATGAAATGTTCAATTCGATAATAAGAACCCAAATATTGTTATTTCGAAGGTTTGTCTTAGGGAATATAATCTCCAAATCGGACAGCGTAGATCCAAGATCAGACTGCACGTTCTGTGCAGTCTGATCTTGATCTACGCTGTCCGCAAAACGTCTTGGAGTCGCGATAAGCAGCCAAAGGGTTAATAAATGACCGTTACATAGGTTGCATGCTAGGTAACCACAGCTGAAAGAATCGCACCAGGTAGTGTTATATGGACTAAACGTTTCTTCTCATTTGAAAAACAGTAACGGATGTCGTGCAGAAATGTAGGGCGGTTCTGTGCCAAGATCTTCGAATGCCCAAATTAGATAAATGTGTATTTGTAGAATGCCATCTTGAGGGAGATAATGGATACGGAAGCACACACGAGTTCGTACGTCAGTGTTTAGAGGATAAGAATACACACGACTACAATTAAGACCACCTCTTGCCAGCCGACCTCTCTCTTCCTCCTGACAGGTTCCCGGACAGCAAGGGCTTTGGTGCTTTCTGAAAAACAAACAAGAAATTTTGCATTTTATAGGGACTTAAATAACCAGGAATTCGAAATCATTACGCACACCGAATAGACAGTGCCTTTTTTTTAACCCAAAGGTTGTAAAGCAATACGCAGAAAGCTTTTGCAGATGGTGTTAATCAAGATCAGACTGCACAGACTGTACAGCTAATCTTGATCTACTCAGTCCGATTTTCTGGTGAAAAGAAATGGGTATAAATCACATTATTTCATGATTTCCGGTAGGATATCGAGAAATAGCAGTGAAAATATTTTTCGATCTTACACTGGTACCACCAGTGAAAATACCGATTTTCACGTTCTTGTTGCCTAGGTAAATTGCGCGTGCCTAACAACCAGATGGGAAATATGACGTCATATACCTTACATTTCTCGCGCTTGACGTAACGTTGCTATGCGGGAGGGGTACCCCACGGGGAATAAGGGAAAAGAACTGTACTGAATTTTGATAAAGCTCCTCCCAGAAAGGGTTAAAAGCATGAAATAAATAGAATATTTGTTTTTTTCGGTGAAAGATCGAAATTTATTTCATCTCGTGAACACCATCGGTAATATTTCCACTCGTGGCTGCGCCGTTCGTGAAAATATTACCGATGGTGTCCACTCGATGAAATAAATTTCGATCTTTCACCGAAAAAAACAAATATCCTCTATATATTAGGCTGTGAACGGTTGGTTGGAACTCTTCATTTGACTTGAGCTGCAATTTTCAGCTTTATGATCAGGATGAGGATGGAGTTGTTCTATAACGTTATAGAAGTATATTTTGACTGTTTTCAGTTTTTGTAGTATTTGTCGAAAAAATTACCACTATGAGTTCAATATTGAATTTGAAGATCATTTATAGTATTTTGTGAAAAGCCGAAGGAAATAAACCCAACTAAACACATTTTTTCTCAGGCAAATGAATTTTTCGGTACCACTCAGATTATGTAATAGGTAACGGCATGTTAAAATGCGCTGGGTGAGGCCATCTATCGTGGAAATACTAATTTTCAGTTGAGGTTAGCTTCGCTCGCTAATAGCCTTCTGTTGGCGCAATGATGCAAAATTTGTCTAACGATCGCTTGGTCCTGGGCCTTTTCGTTCCAAAACCAGTTCGTCCCATGGCTAGTTCATCCCAAGATTGCACACTACTCCATTTGATTGAGCATGAATATTCATAGATCGAAATAATTGATTGTAATGTTGGAAATCAAATGTTAACAACCAAAGATATTTCAAAGTCATACTTTTCAGATACAAACTTAATTTTATTCGATTATTCACATTGTTTCGTTCTCTATCAATCATGCAGGTTCTGTCAAGGGATGTTACTCCTGACCCCCAATAATGAAAGGGAGACCACCAATACATAAATAATCCTAAATTTGTCATGATTACTCTCCCTTCAACCAAAAAGGTATTCATTTGCTTAATTGGTTGACTTTTAAGCCAATTTTTCAATAATATTTCTCTTTTTCTTTCAAATTATTACTTCCGGTTTCCTTGACAAATACAACTTCAGCGTTCTCAACAATTTGATTCTACTTAACAAATTTGTTTCCTGTGCGTTAGGAACGCCCTTGTTTGAATTTTAGCTATTTCAGCAATATATGCATAATCAAAGCTAATCTAAATAGCGAGATCAAATTCAGACTGCATAGAAGGTGTAGTCTGATTTTGGGTCTCTAATGTGAGCTTGTTTAATCTAGCGAATCCATACGGCTTGAAACGCGTGAAAAGGGGCATTCGGAGATCTGCATAAAGTGACGTCTCGGATCAGCCTGCGCAATCCGTGCACGCTAATCCCAGACGGTACATTGCGACTACATTAGATTTTGTCCAACAGTATATCATCTTCGCGAGCCAAGGTTAGGATCCTACCTCGGCTGATTGAGGCCGATTTCGAGATTCCTATAATGCGCCCTCTATTGAATGCTGGTTATTACCCCCCTTTACATCATATTTCTAACAGCAAATAAAATATCGTTTTACAAACCACTTACAAATACACATGAAGCGATAAGCAGACATCCACGTGGATATCAATGTTTACCTTCTACATGAAAGGTAGCGACCTTATTCTATTTTTATCAAAGATGAAATGCTACGAGCGATTTCATTCGTTGCAGCTAGAGCTGGCTACATCCAATGAAAAAGCGTATCGAGAGAATGTAAAAAACAAACTCGATCCGCCAAGGGTAGAGTAGCGTAGTGAATCGTCAGCCATGGCTTGCAAAGATGACAGTATATAGACTTGCATAAAAAATCAATTACATAAAAAAGGAAAGCCTTTTTTCGGATTACTTTGTGCGGACGGCACAAGCTATTTCGAGACGACATTTTATGCAAATGTCCGAATACCCCTTTTCGTGTGTTGCAGGTCAATCACCGTCTTCATACATGTCTAGTCATACCTGTGATGTAAAAGCTTAACCAAGGTCCAGTAGATTAGATTTCCAGCGGCCGTAAAAGGTCTATTTTACCCTTATCTTGTTGAAAAAAAAAGAAATGAAATTTCAAGGCGATGGTAAAAGCCCAAAATTTTTTTCGAAGGTATTTTTGGACGAAATATATCTCCGTATCGGACAGTGTAGATCAACGATCATAGTGCCGTTCTGTGCAGTCTAATCTTGATATATGCTGTCTGCAAAAGGTCAGGGAGGTGCTCTAAGCAACCTATGGGTTATTAATTTGGAGTTGAGACAGTTAAAATTCGAAGGCTTGAGCCTGCAACCACGATCAAACTGTTGACCAGTTTTGCACTCAACAGGTAAAAAGTTATTTTCCATGATATCTTTCCTCTAGTGCCAGATTCTGGCAAAGATCTTCAACAAGGCATTTCACCCGAAAATGCTCATGGTTGGCCAATAGTTACGCTTACTTTGACAGTGTTTACTCACCTTTTCTGATCACTTTATATGGTGTCAGGTTCTTGCAAAGATCTTTTGACAAGGGACTCAGATCGCTGTCTTTTGTTTTCTCAAATGTTTTCGCTTCGATCCTATACCTCACTGTAGGATATGCCATTGTCTGAAAGAAAGAGTTGTTTGTCTTTGATGTCTTAAACCTTAACTTTATCTATAATCTGGCCACAATCATGACGTTTGCAGAAAATGAAGATCAAGATCAGACTGCACAAAATTTGTATTGTAATCTTGGATGTACACTGTCCAATACACTGATACTTTTCCCACAATAAAAAACCCCTTGCAATGGCAATACTTTTCAGTTTTCCATTGGCTGCAAATGTTTTATTTTTCCAGCAGGATTGGTCAGCTATTAGATGCAACTCAAACCAAAACTCATTACTCCGTACGGAACGATACAATTGTACTACTCAAAACCAAAAACATTTTCAGATGACAAACTAGGTCTAACGTGGATGGTGAAATTTGTTTGTGACAGGTAGAAAAACACGTGGTTGTCAGGTTTGTTTTTTTTCATGCAATGTTTTCAAAGGCCACACAGGGCCTCACTGTCATTATGTAGAGCTAATTCCACATGGGATCTGAGAACTCGAATTGAGGATTACATAATCCATTTGTCTTTTTTCGTATAGGCGCCTGAAAAGATTTAAAATATCAATTTGGCAGCCAAAGGCTAAAACTTACAATTAAGTCTGCCACAAGTCCTTGACGAGTAAATAGAGGATAATCAACTTGTTGTTTTAGATATGAAAAATATCTCACGAGGATGCGTTGTTAGGCGTTGAAAAAACGAGTGCGCAGCACGAGTTTTTTAATGCCTTACGACGCGTCCGAGTGAGATATTTTTCATATCAAAAATAACCAGTTGATTATTCTATTTATTATATACCTTATTAACATCATTATTTGTAATTTTCCGTTTGAAAGTCGAAAAAAATGTAGTCGGAAAAAAAAAAGTAGTTCCCAAATTACGGCAGGAAGTGAAAGTTAAAGTTGATAACGTCACTAGTGATGATATCAATATTTATTACACTGGGAAATTCCAGGATTTCACTGCTAGATATATAATAAAATAAAATAATCGCGTATGTGCAATGAAAAGAATAAAAAGAGCAATGGTCATGCAAACGGTTTAAGACATGTCTGTGAAGCACGATACTAAGCCAGTCTCCAGATAATTATGGATCCATAAAATTAGTTGTCTAACAAGCAGGTTAATATATAGAGTTTATTTCATCAGCTTGTGGTTAATATGGGGAACTATTTGCCGAAAAAGGGAAAGGTAGGCGAAAATAATGAGAGCCGTGACTTTTCCCCATATTAATCACAAGCTGATGAAATAAATTATATATTATATTTCCTTTTATTATTTTGTCAATGAATGCCACTTTTAAAACTAGTGATTAGTGATCAGATAACCGATATTTTTTTTAAAGGAAAAGTAGTTCCATATTTTCGAAAAAATTTACTGTGACGGGGAAATAATTCCTCCCACCCTCCCAGTATAATTACATTTCTTTACCCATAACATTTCTAAAAATAGACACACGAAATATAATAATGAGATATGTCGGTGCTTTGACACTGTTAAAAAAAAGGAACCAGTAGCAAAACGTTTTATTCCAGTTTATCTGAGTGGAATGCTCAAGCTGACCTCGGTCGAAGATGCAGAAAATGCAGAAAAGCCTTTTATTTTTCCCCAAGAGTCAACTGTCATTCATAAATACTCACCCCTTTACTCTCCTTCAGCAATGTCCGGATTTTTTCAAGCGGCACACTTTCCTGTAGCTCCTTATCAAATACATCGATAAAACATCTATCGTTGTATTTAGGATGTGTGAACACGATCTTTTCCTACAAATAAAGATAAATTTTCGTTTTGAAAACTTTTCAAGTTCAAGGGAAGAGCTTCTAAGAGAACATTTAAGAAGGAGAGACAGAGACAGAAATGGGAGGCGGAAAGAGGAGGGTGAGGGGCAAAAAATAAAGTCAGACAGACAGACAAAAAGGTAGGAAGGCAGGCAGGCATAAATCACAGACATCACAGATAGAACATAAATCACAGACAGACATCACGGAAATTACGGACAGGCAGACATCACAAACAGACATTACAGACAGCACATACACTGCAGACGGATAGATAGAGGGACCTGTAGACGCTACAAATAGACAAATGCCACAGATAGGCATCACAGGCAGGGAAAAATGATCATCGGAAAAATGATTACCAAAATATTGAGAAATCAAAATTATATCATTAACGTCACAGAATTTGTAAGAATAAAGAGGGTATATAGAGGATAATTGTTTTTTAAAGAGAAAGATCGAAATTCACCGAGTGAACATCATCGGTCGTATTTTCAAGAGTGGCTGCTTTTAACTTTTAATTGTGGGAACTTAATCAAAATCAACTAAAGTTCTTTTCGTCTATTCCCCACCCTTAAGCATAGCAGTTCGCATTACAGTATTACGTCATGCGCGAGAAATGTGAGGTAAATTACGTCATATATCCACCAGGTTGAGAGGCACTCCCATTTTTTTCTACATGTAGGTAACAAGTGCGCGGGAACAACTTTTTCCGCCTTCAATTGAAGAGTTAGAGAATAAAAACCGGTACTTTCACTGGTACAAACCATGAGAAATAGAAGAATATTTCACCCATATTTCTTGACAACCTACCGGAAAGCATAAAATAAATCATTTGATCAAAGGAGCACGTTCAAGTTTTGTTGAAAACGGTATCAATATCAAAATAAATTCAGACTACAACGCAACCTGCTTGTCCGCCTCGAAACTTTTTGCAGATACTTTTTTTTACACGGTACATGAATCGCGTATCGCTACTTGTGCGTGCAATCACTTACATTTCCGTAATCTAGAACCATTTTGATTCCGTTTTTCACACTCAGCACGTCAAAACGAGCTTCTTTTCCGCTGATCGTTATTGATTCTTCCCCACTGCTGCTAGATCTAGATCTACCTCTGCCTGATTCGAATTTTATCTCCTTGCTCTACAAATAAAAAAAAAAACATTTAACTCTTTACCAAACAAACAAAATGTTGGACTAGTCTAAATTGAAAGCATTTGCAGACGACAAAATAACTGTGAATCAAAAATTAAATTTTGATTTTGAAAGGGTGCAGGCTAGCTGAAAACATTGTGCGAAAAGGAGAAAATGCTGGTTACCAGCATTTTCTCCTTTTCCCTCAATGGTTTCAAAAGGATTCTTTCCAAGGATCGTCAAAGGTCGGAATGGTAATGGGTTAAACGACTACGAGGAAAAGAGAAAGAAAAAACTTTTGGAAACATTGTTGAAAAAGCAGAAAATTCTAGTACTTTTTTTTTTATGTTATCTATATTTCTTCTCTGAAGAATTTCATTATTCGAACAATATACAATCTCACATCAGCACATGCTTCAATCTTATACAAGTTTCCCTAAAATATCTTTTTTACCGACATTTTCTTATATATATTAACCCTTTTTAAAACAACCCCTGGTCTTTACGACCTTTTGTAAACATTATGTGAAAAAGAGGAATCGCTGGTTATCAGCATTTTCTCTTTTGCCAATAATGTTTTCTATCCTGTCGGAAACAAATTTCAATTCTTGAGTTAACCCTTTACCACACAATTTACGACCCTGAGGAAGAAGCCCTTTGAAAACGTTGTGGGAAAAGAAGAAAATGCTGGTAACCAACATTTTCTCCTTTTTCCAACAATGTTTTCTACCCTTTTGGAAACAAATTTCAGTTTTGGAGTTAAAGGTGGGTATTCAGGCTTTCACATCAAACCAGCATTTTCTCCTTTTCCAACAATATTTTCTACCCTTTCTAAATATATATTTCCAGGTTTAAGTCAGGTTAATTTTGTCGTCTGCAAATGCTTTTACTTAGAACAAGCCTAGAAGCCTGGAAACCAGCTTTTCTCCTTTCTCCGCAATGTTTTCTACCCTTCCAAAGGCAAATGCTGTTGTTTTGTTTTACATTTTATTTGCCGTCCGCTATATATGCTGTCAGTTTAGACCACTTTGAAATTTCTATCATATAGACATAAGAGACCAATTTACCCTTTACGGCACAACATTGATCACAATCACAATCATTGACCAACAGAAAAAAGGTCTAGAAAAATGTGACAAAGAGAAAAATGTAAGTAACCAACATGTTCTCCTTTTCACACAATGTTTTCTACCCGTTCAGTGATAACTCCCCTCATTTGAGCCTAAAATAACTTTTGGCCGACAGATGCTTTGCATTTGAACCAGTCTTTTTGTCCGCCGTTTGGTAAAGAGTGAAATCCAGTGTGGAAAAAGCATTACTTAAATTAAGGCAAAGAACACTCACTATTGTTCCGTCAAGTGGTGAAAGTTCCTTCACTGCCAGCCCATGTACTTGTACGGACACTAGACCGGCAATAAACACTACTAAGGCAAGAGTTTCCATCTGTAAACAAAGGTAAGAAATCTATTTTTCAAAAATGTGAATTCATTGTCTCCACGTACATTCTAAAAACTCATACTACCTCTTTCTGTTGGGTTACCTTTGCGACAGACCACGTTTACCTTTTCTCCATTTGCCACAATGTTTGCTTATGCGTTTATTGTTTTTAACCTTCATTTGTGTTTTGATCTAACAATTCACGAGGAAGCGTTTAACCCTTGACCAAACAATCCCTGGTTTTTCACGACCCTAAGATAGAGGTCTTTTGAAAACATTGTGGGAAAAGGAGAAAATGCTGGTAACCAGCATTTTCTCCTTTTCCTACAATGTTTTCTACCCTGCTGGAAACAAATTTCAGTGTTGGACTTAAAATTTTATTTGTCGACTGCGAGAGCCTTCGATTTGGACCTGTCTTAAATTTTGTAGTTTTGTAAAGAGTTAAAGTAGTTTACTGTTTCAGATGGAAAGTGATTTTCTATGATGAGACGGCACGTCCAGAGCACCCCGTTCAAAACCTACTCTAACAACGAATTTATTTCTTTTCTCGACTTTAACTAAGGCTTTAAAAATGAGTTCATTCATTGATTGTTTTGGTGTAAAAAATAATGAAAAAAAACCCTCCTTTTTTTGTCATTGAGCCTTACTCTGACAAAAGGAGGCTTAGTGCACCTCCGTGGTCCGTTATATCAAGCAAACCGTTACAAACTTAGGGTTCCATAAAATCTTTGTAAATTGGTGAATGACTGAATCTGTAGAAAGAGTGGTCCTTTGGCATACAGGAAATCGACCAATAGCGAAAAGTGTCGGCCCGGGTCAGCCTGCGCGGAATGCGCAGGCTGACCCCGAGTCGATACTTTTCGAAGATACATTAAACCTCCTTTTCACAGAGAATGGCTCATATATTTGTTATCGGCTTGGTATTAAAATTAACCACTTCTGATTATCAATGGAATAAGACTTTTTTTCCGTAATTGAGAAAGAAAGAAAGAAACATACAAACAAACAATCAAACAAACAAACAAATTTTGAAAAATGTTGAAAAAGCATTAGCTACATGTACTTCTCTGTATATAATTACTCTTTTAACCTTTTCCCAAACAACAAATTTTGGACTCTTCCAAACCGAAAGAGTTTGCAGACGACAATTTTTTATTTGGATAGAATGGCAAAATGTTCTTAAAAAGGGTAGAAAACACTGTGGGAAAAGGAGAAATTGCTCGTTACAAGCAATTTCTCTTTTTCCCATAGTGTTTTCAAGACTTTTACTGCAGACACGTAAAAACCAAGGCTTGTTTGGAAAGGGATAAGAGCAGTATTTTAGACAAAATTATTCTGTAATATTCAGGAATAAGATTTTCCTGTACAATTTAGTCATGATTCTATCTGATGGTTGCGATTCCTTCTGAATAGTCAAACCTTTCCGTGTACAATGAATTAAGTAATGCCCTACACAGATACTTCTTTTTAAACCTTTCCCAAACGACGAACTTTGGACTCTTCCAAACCAAAAGAGTTTGCAGACGACAATTTTAGATTTGGATAAAGTGCCAGAAAGTTCTCAAAAAGGGTAGAAAACAATGTGGGAAAAGGAGAAATTGCTCGTTACGAGCAATTTCTCCTTTTCCCACAGTGTTTTCAAAAGACTGTTACTGCAGACACGTGAAAACCAGGGCTTGTTTGGGAAAGGGTTAAGTTGTTTAAGGTTTTGAACATAGCGAAAAATGCTTCTAAATCGAGCTGACACTTACTGTTATTGTGTTGAATCGAGTCCCGTATGCAAATTTAAATTGTTAAAATTTGAAACACAGTTTTTTCTTTTATCGACGGAAGACTCCAGGACCTTAGTTTGATTGGTGGAAAATAGACCAATCAGATTTTGTTTTGAAATTTGGTGAATGAAGCTGTAACAAACGTCATTGCTGCACTCTTTTGTCATCTACCCAACCTTAAGTAAACCGCAAAACCGAAAATAAACCGCGGTGGCCGTTAATTGTTTACCAAACGACAAAGTTTTAGACTTGTCCACGTCGTAATTTCTGGACTTTTTTCGAAAAGAAAAATAGGAAAACGTTCTGGATAAAAGAGAAAATGCTGGCAACCAACAGTTTTTTCCTAACCTACCAATTTTTCAAAAGTATTTTTATCAGAGGGTCGCTTCAACTCGGAACGGTAAGGTAAAGGGTTAAATATTGCAATATTGTTTACGCCCTGTGTTGTGAACCGTAACATTTTTAAGACTATTTTGTCCACCTACATATGGAAAAATTCAACTTTGAAACACCAAATACAAAAAAAAACCTTCTGGCATCAGAAAACTTCAACTGGGACGAGATAAATTTAGATTGCAGTTAAGCACGAGATAGACGATGGTATAGATATCGAAGATCAGACTGCAAGTTCTGTTCAGTGTAGTCTTGATCTAAGCTATTAGCTATCTAATTTACTATTAATAGGTAAAGATTAATAAAGTCCATATCTGTTTTTGAGCATATCAATGGGGTACTTTAAAGATTTTTGTTATGTACGCTAAATTCGGACCTTTTTTAACCCCATGCAAATGTCAAGTTTTATCACGTCTTATTAGATTTTTAATGAAAGATGTTTAACCGTTTACCAAACAAACCCTGGTTCTTACGACCCTGAGATAGAAGTCTTTTGAAAACATTGTTGGAAAAGGAGAAAATGCTGGTAACCAGCATTTTCTCCTTTTCCCACAATATTTTTTTACCCTGCTGGAAACAAATTTCAATTTTTGAGCTACTTTTATTTTGTCGTCTGCAAGTTCTTTCAATTTGGACCAGTCTAAAATTTTGTCGTTTGGAAAAGTGTTAATTCGCAAAAAGTCTAAAACGGCCTTTCGAGTGTTTGCTAAATATTTTTTCAAAAGGCTTTGTACAGTGATGTTTTCAATAAAATAATAACAATATTGTCACTTATTAAGGTCTTACATTTGAAAGGTGACCGACAGAGCCACGGTGTTCCCTTCAAGATTTTTTGCGCTTCAAAATTTAGCTGGAGCACAACTTCTGCAACAATTAGATCCATTTTCTGCGAAGGCTGTTGGTCAACTGCTGCCAAACCGTCGACTTCATGTTAAAATGGTTCCAAAAGCAGAAAAGAAGCGCAGCTCCTTCACTTAGGTCGTAGAAAGGAACATAGCAAGTATAGACTAAGCCAAACTTGAAATACTTTAAAATAGCAAAATATATAGGCCCATGTTTGCTTGCACGGATTGCACAAGCTGACATCGGTTATTTTTCTCTTTTTTTTTGTAACAGCATTAAACTTTTTTTTATTTTCACGCAGCCTGACTCAGCATATCGAAGTGAGAAAACAATTAATGAACTTATCTATACATTCTCTGTTATAATCTGTACTTTTCCCATCGCCATAAACCATATGCATGTTGATTAGCGGTCATACATATATAAAAAAAATGACATAGTAACCATGCAATAATAAAGGTTGAGTGAGTGTAAATAATTTACCACATGAATCGAAATGCTTATACAAATAAACCAAGATAAATGTACAAATTTTTATCAAAACAAAGGGGAATGTTTAACCCTTTCCCAAACAATCCCTGGTTTTTACGGGTCAGGAATAGAAGCCATTTGAAAACATTGTGGGAAAAGGAGAAAATGCTGGTTATCAGCATTTTCTCCTTTTCCCACAATGTTTTCTCCCTATCATATGGAAAATCATTTTTTTTTTTTAACTGTTAATTTGTCGTCTGCAAAATGCTTTCAATTTGGTCTGGTCCAGAAATTGACGTTTGGGAAAGGGTTAATTCTTCAAGTGCATAATACTTTACCAAACAATCTCGCATTTTAACCTTTATCCTGTCAAGAAAGAGATATCAGTTTTTCAAGCCGATTGTAATACATCAAATTTTCCTAATCTAGAGGTATTTTTTGGGATAGATATCCCCATATCGGACAGTATAGATCCAAAATCAGACTTTCGTTTTCTGCAGTCTGATCTTGATCTAGACTTTCCGCTGAAAGACATTAAGTTACGCTTAGCATCCTAATGGTTGACGAATCTTTGGAAAAGGGATTTTATAAACATTGACGGAAGATGGAGAAAACGATCTGCAAAACTAGAATTTAAATTGGCATTGTTAAGTCTACCTTTCTAACGGCTAGAACTATGTCATTCTGATGATTGTCGAAGTAAAAACTGCAAAATTTGAACTTTATCTTTAAAAATTTCCTGATTTTTTTTAATGATGATAATAATAATATTTTTTTTTACTTCATGCTTTCCGGCAGGATATTGAGGAATAGCTGTGTTTATTTTTCTATCTTACACTGGTACCACCAGTGAAAATATCGATTTTCATGTTCTTGTTGTCTTGGTCGATTGCACGTGCCTCGCAACCAGATAGAAATATGACGTCATTTACCTTACATTTCTCTCGCTTGACGTAATATTGTAATCCATTGCTATGCGGGAGAGGTACGCCATGGGGATAACGGAAAAGAATTGTACTGGATTTTGATAATGCTCCTCCCAGAAAGGGTTAAAAGCATGAAACGAATATCCTCTATATAATAATAATAGTTATGTTAATAATAAATTATGCGTCGAAGCACTGTTGATATTGCAAAGGGTTTGTATATTAATTCAAACACCTTCCCTATAAAATTAGCCCTTGACAAAATATTGATGATCTCCATTATCGCGGTTTTCTGGATTGTCATTTTAGCACTTTTTCCGAAAAAAAAATAAAAAAAAAAAGGATTGTTTTTGTTATTTAAATCTTTAACAAATAAGTCTGTGGTTAACAATGCAGAGGAAAAGGGCTCTTGAAATAATTTTGGGAAAATGCTGACTTGTAACCAGGATTATCTCTTTTTCCCGCATTTGCAGACGACAAAATGACTCAAAAATCAAAATTCGCTTCGGGAAGGGTAGAAAACGTGGTGGGAAAAGAAGAAAATGCTGCTTACCAGCATTTTCTCTTTTTCCAGTAATGTCTTTAAAGGTTTTTTTTTTTTTTTTCGTGATTGTGCGGTAAATGATTAAAAACAACTGTATGGCTATATATAGCGGACAGTATCACTATAAAAGAATGTCTTGCAAGTTTAAACCATGTCAGTCGAGCATGAGCCGGAGCCCTTGCATGGTAGCTCATACGGTAACGTACAAGTCTTAAAAGCCAAGGTGACAGGTATGATTTCAAGATCCAACATATTCTGTCCTAACATTGATGGAAAACCCTGCGAAGGGATTCATTCCACGCTTACCACTTAACATTATTTTAAAGATGTCTATGTAACTATTTAGCTGCTAAGCGCGACTCACTGACCCAATTTGTCCAGTTATCGCCAAAAAGATTGGAAATCTCATGAAGAAGGGAACTCTGGAAAGTATTTAAATGGCAGATCAAATCAATACATGGTCTTTATTTGTTTCTTTTTGAATAAAGGATCAACAAACATAACTTTCTTTCATGGAATTTCCTCTTATGAGAGACAGATGGCTTTGACGGTTCGTGAAGTCACCAGAGCGGCCCAGATCGAACGGAACAATCAGATTTACCCCAATCGGACTTATGAACCGATTTTTACCATTAATCTTCAATCCTGTATTGAACAACGAAGTTTTATCTTTACCAGTGACACTTATTTTACGTTCGATATAGCCTGCCATAACTAACTTTCGGTACTTTGATTTATTTATGCCATTCTTCTCTACAAAGGTAGATCCAGAACTGCAGGCTCGTGCCTAAATTTGGCCCTGGCAAAATTGCGCTCTTTTCCAAATTAAATAATGCTAACTACCGACAATACTTATCTATCCGTTATTAGGGCCAAAAGTGAATTTTGCAACGATAATTAACCAGGACAATATCTTGCTGTCAAGTGTCATTGTCCTTGGAAGAGGCCCTTTGCCCATGTCCTCATCTGCTGTCTCAATCAAACAGGACATAGACAGGTGCGCTGTATCCGGCTAAAGTAAAGATAACGTGTGCAATGAGTCAACCGCTTAGATCTAGGATGGATTTTTTATGACGGAAAGAATCTCGATATCGCAATATTTTTAGGGACAGAAATTCATTTTGATGTTTTTTCATCTTCTTCAATTCAAACGACCAATCAAGCGTCAAGACAAGATGTATTTTATGGGGACTTACTTGGTATGATGCAGTGAATAGATTTATTAAACCCTCTGTCCACAGAGCATGGCTCTTTTGTAATGGCATACTTGTGTATTCCTTATCAACACCATTGTTTCATACAGAGGTACCTTTTAAAATCAAGTACAACACTCAGGCGCTCATGAAATCGGGATACAACAGCTGTCTAATAAGTTAATCTGACGCAAAATTGTGAAACTTGAAAATGCTTACCAGTAAGTATTTGAAAAACCTAATTGTGAACCCTTTATTTTCAAGCCTCTACCGCATAATAGAGATTGATAACCACACTCGAAAAAAAAGCCCTTTGAAACTTTGGCATTGTGGGAAAAGAAGAAAAATGCTGGTAACCAGCATTTTCTCCCTTTCCCACAATGTTTTCTGCCCTATCAAAGACAAATTGCATCAATGGCCCACATTGAAGTTGTTATCTACAAATGGTTTCTATCATCTTCGCCAGCCAAGTTTACGATCACTACGTGGATCTTACCTTGGCGGATTGAGCTTGATTTTTACAACCCCCCGACACGCCTTTTCATTGGATGCAGCCAGCTCTAGCTGCAACGAATGAAATCGCTCATAGCATTTCATCTTTGATTGAAAAATAGAACACGGTCTCTACCTTTCGAATAATAGGTGAAACATGGAAACCCACGTGGATGTCTGCTTATCGCGTCATGTGTATTCGTAAGCGGTTTGTAAAACGATATTTCATTTGCTTTTAGAAACATGATGTAAAGGGGAGTAATAACCAGCATCCAATAGAGGGCGCATAACAGGAATCTTGAAATCGGGCTCAATCAGCCAAGGTAAGATCCACGTAGTGATCGTAAACTTGGCTCACGAAGATGGGTTTCTATTTGAACTAGGCTAAAATTTTAACTTGCTAGTAAATATTTGAATATTTTCATCCAATCATGAGAAATAAAATATCAGGATCACACACCAGAAAGATGACCGGAAGGAATGCCCTCATCGGATATGACTTTATTGACTTATGGTCAGACTGCACACCCATTGCAGTCTAACCTTGATCTATATTTTCCGTAACAAATCCATGAGCCCTTATTTCCGCTAGATGGCATTCTACAAATACACGTCTATCTAATTTGGGTATTCTGGGTACAGAAGAGGACTAGTTTTTTATAACAACAACCGTTACTTTGAATTTCAAAATGAATAAACATTTACTGAATAAAATGCAATTGGGTACGTTTCATTCAGCTATGGTCAGCTAGCATGTAACCTATGTATTAGTTATTTTTCAAATCAGCCCCTACATGCTTGGATAACAGGCTCACAGCTTCTGTGTAAGCCCCCCTTTTCCCAGGTATTCGGTGGATGGGTGATGCGTCATAGCAGATAGGTCGAATCTTCGAAGAATATTATATGCGCAGATAATGAGCATTGAGTGGCTCTTTGCAGTCTTAGGCCTAAAATGGGAACAACCTTTAGGTGTATTTCTGTTGTAAACGATGTCTGAATTAACTTGTTACAAACAGTGAATAGTTTACTCGAACTTGAGGAATATGGCAATTGAAAATATTGTTGGAAAAGGTGAAAATGTTAGTAACCAGCATATATGCAAAAAGTATCGACTCGTGT
The DNA here is from genome assembly GCA_943736015.1 of Tridacna crocea. NCBI lineage: Eukaryota > Metazoa > Mollusca > Bivalvia > Cardiida > Cardiidae > Tridacna > Tridacna crocea. The sequence continues at coordinate 33,225,309 of OX031063.1, read as the reverse complement.
CAGCATGTGCGGCTCAGGCTGACCTTGGTGGAAACTTTTTGCTGTTGGTCAATTTGTTGCTTGACAAAGGACCGATGATTTAATTGGTTGTTAGACAAACTTGCTGTTATGGATCCATAAATTTAAATTTAATTGCATGATATTATGAAACACGTAGAAGCATTAAACTCCCACATGCTGGTCCTACGTCTCTGGGCACTGTAAGGACAAACTTGAAAAATGGATCATAATATTAAGATAGATAGTAATGATAATAAAAAGAGGAGGCCAAACGACTTGTTGACCGAATGGACAACAAAGTTGATCAAAAGGTATAATTTGAGATGTGCCGCCCGAAACTGACCACTAATTCCTTAGAGTTTTTCAATGGGAAGGGTCTTCAAACTTCATATTAAAGAAAAATACTGTCGAAGGTATCCAATGGGTAACGCTAACTAGAAAGATAGAAAAACTGGGAGTGTAACCGACAGGAAGTGAAATGTACATTTCCTGGAGTTATGTGTGCTAAACTTAAATTTGATTTCATCGAGAAGTCGACCCACGGTTTGGTATGTATACATGTATATGATCACGGTTTATATCATGTACATAACGTTACATGTTGTTTGGCCTGCAACACGTGAAAAGGGGCATTTCGACATTTGCGTAAAATGGCGTCTCGGATCAGCCTGCGCAGTCTGCACAGGCCAATCCGGAATGACACTTTCCGTTTTTATGTAATTTTCTAATTTGCACAAGTCTACTGTAGCACAAAATATAAGGTAGTGGTAAAGTGCCGTCTCGGATTAGCCTGCGCGGATTGCGCAGGCTAATCCGATACGACAGTTTTCGCGAATGTCCAAATGCCTCTTTTCGCGTGTTGCAGGCGAATAGCAAAAATGTTATACCAGGTTAGCCAGCGCACACTGCGTAGGCTAACTTGGGTCGATACTGTCTTTTTTGGCAGATGCATTAAGCCCTCATTGTCACAGAGCATGGATCAGTTTTGTTTGGCAGGATTGTATGGTGTGCATATAACCTTATTTTCCGCTATTAAACCATTCCCACACAATCCCTACTTTTGACGACCCTGAGAAAGAAGCCTTTAGAAAACAATGAGGGAAAAGGAGGAAATGCTGGTTACCAGCATTTTCTCATTTTCCCACAATGTTTTCTACCCTTCACAGAACGAATTTCAAATTTTCAGTCACTTTTATTTTGTTGTCTGCAAATGCTTTCGATTTGGACAAACCCAAAATTTTGTCGTTTGGTAATGAGTTTACGTGTTCTGCTGAAAGTTTTAAGAATTACCCTCCAAAATTACCGTGTAAAGGAGAAAGAAATACTTATTTTATGGTAACTATCATTTTCTTTTTTCCCAACAATTTTTCAAATTAGTTAAAGGCAGTGTTTCGTCATTGATTGTTTATGATTTAATTCAGACAAGTCTAAAACATCATTTCGTGATAAAGAGTCTGTGAGATTGTCAATTCAAATGTCCATACTCTTCCTAATTAGCGTTTATTGCTAGCATGTGAGAAAAAAAGTCAAAATTACTTACAGTTTTGTTATAATTCTACAGTACAGGTCATGATGGATTATTGTTGGAGACTATTTATACAGTAAAAAAAGAATTACCGTTCTTGTTTGCAGAGCAAAATGTTGGATAAATAAAAAAAAAACAGCGGAGAACGACTGCAATAGTTTTGTGCCGTTTGCACACGTCTCACGCTAGATATCTAAAAATATCAAGAAGATACTGTGTTTTCCTTTCTTTATTGAAAAGTTGAAATTACACGTAAAGTCATCTACATGAGAGTGTATGTCAAAAAATGATAAAAAAAAGAAATTTAATCGACGAGAAAGATATTAAAATATGGACACAACAGTAAATGCAAAGGCAAATTGATAATTTGCTCTCTGTCTTATTGACAATGTTTTCAAAGAGGGCAAATTGATATTTGCTCTCCGTCTTATTGACAATGTTTTCAAAGACGTTTCAATTACCAAGGTTCATCATTGTTTTCCCACAAGCAATTAAAACTTTAGAGCTATTAGATTTCCTGCCAAACCTTGTTTATCAATGTTTTCAAACACCGATTAATTATGCTACAAACCTTGGCTAATTAAGAAACGTTCAAGATTCACTTAAATTATCATACATACATTTCATTCCGCATATGACAAAACACAGCTCAATTATGAGCAAAAGAATATAGACATAATAAAATATTAATGGAAACCAAAATACAAAAGAAATAACAAGTTGATTCACTTTCACCTCATGCTCACAATAAGCAATTGTGAACCTTTTCAAACCTTGACTACAATTGCGTGCTGCCACAATGTTTTCACAATACAGAAGCAGGTATCTGATTCTTTTTCCATACTGTTTTCAATATTGGAATTATCAGTCCCAGTAAATAAACAAGTATAACATGGGTTACTGTATTAGCAAAAGTGCCTTTCAAAACCGCTTTAAGTTCCACATTACAAAAACAAAGCAAACTACAAAATCAAATAACATCAAATATACATTTGCAATAAAACAAAATAGTATAAACCTCTTACCTAAAAATATCAAGAAGATACTGTGTTTTCCTTTCTTTATTGAAAAGTTGAAATTACACGTAAAGTCATCTACATAAGAGTGACTTTTTACGGAAAAACACAGTATTTTGAAGGGGATTACTAGGAGAGGTTCGAACCTATCAAAATGGTTGTTACAACGTTTTCACACATGCAAACCAATGAAATCTGAGCAACAGATCTCAAAAGCGAGACCTGTCTTGACGGTAATCGGAAGATTGGCTAACAGAACAATTACCCGTCGTAAAAAGTGTTAATCTCACCCAAAGCCCTATAATCAAGTCGCGACAGGCTAATTATCAAGAAAGAATTTGCCTTCGGCTATGAAATGATTTTATGAAGAAAAATACTTTGTAGAGAAGAAAAAAGATGGGTTAACAAAAAATTTTAAAATTTGCAGCATAAAAATAGCATTACAATGCAAATATAAGAAAAAAAGAAAGCTTAAACCTTCTGTCTTTTTCTATGTACTTGTCACTTGAATTAATGTAAAAATGAATCTAACTCCTAAAAAGAGCTGAGATCGAAGTCATAAATGATGGTGATCTCTCTCTCTCGTGCCCTTCTTCTTTGTTTCTCTATCCCTCTCTTTCTTTTTTCCTTCTTTCTGTCTTTCTCCTTTCTTTCTGGTCTATATTGTAGACCACAAGTTAAAAGTGGCTCTAGTGTTTTGGTAAAAGCCATGGTAGTAAAAGAACAAAATTCTGTTAAGATATATGTAAAATTCTAAACGAAATCGAAAGAGTATAGACAAAGCACGAGCTTCTTTGCAATCAATATCGACATTGATTGATGCATCCATGTATGTTTCTACGATAAAATCAAATCGAATCCGGAACAAGATGTACACGTGTTAACCCTTAGGCTGCTGAGCGCCACTCACTGACCTTTTGCGGACAGTGTAGATCAAGATCAGACTGCACAGTACGTGCAATCTGATCTTAAAACTAAACTGTCCGATAAGGAGACATCTTTCTCTCCAAGAATACATTTATAGTAGCAAAACTTTGGTTTTTAACATATGAAATTTTCATTCCTTTTGTTTAGAAGAATAAGAGTTAAGTACGCTTATTCCTAAACTGATACATGAATAGAGACAAAATACTTCTTGTGGTAAAAACCAAAATATTTCGTATTTTCAATCGTTTGGCCTGGATAATATTCATCAAATCGGACTGTGTAGATCCAAGCTCAGACTGCATATTCTTTGCAGTCTGATCTTGATTAACATCGACGAGTAAACGTGCATTGAATCACCCTCTATAGTCATGCACAACGGTTATCCTGTCAATTGCCAGTACTTACACCTGTGTTTAGCGGTAGTCAAATTGTTATACAAACTCTTTTACCGCTTCAAGAATGGCAATAATACAAATTTTAAAAAAAAATGTCTCTGTTTTGTTACTTGCACGTGAAAACATTTTTTTGTTGGAAAAGGAGCAATTATGCTTCTTTTCTGACAACGTTTTCGAAAGCTATCTACTCCATAGATAAAAAGCATCCTTACACAAATCAACATAGACACAGACTGGTGGAACCATGTATGTTTCCGAGATAAAAATCAAATACAAGTCAATTACATGGGAGACGTTCTTGAAAAAGAAGCAACATCTTGTAACGAGCATTCTATGAACTTAACCCTTTACCAAACGGCAAATTTTGGACTAGACCATATTGAAAGCATTTTGCAGATGACAAATTAACAGTTGCTAAAAAAATGGGGTTTTTTTTATATGATAGGGTAGAAAACATCGTGGGAAAAAGAGAAAATGCTGGTTACCAGCATTTTCTCCTTTTCCCACAATGTTTTCAAAAGGCTTCTATTCCTGACCCATAAAAACAAGGGATGGTTTGGGAAAGGGTTAATCAAAAGCTGTATCTATTATTTTATTTAACCTGCAGAAGCATGCCAAAGCTTATTCTTTCAGTCGCCACATGTTTGCTTTTTGAAGCCCTTTTTATACGTTTTTTTGACATGACCCATTTGTTTAGCTATACTTGTGGTTGCTCGCCATTTTCTGACAAAAAGATATATCATATTCAACTACAACGCTTCAATACATAGAGTCCAGTTTATAAAATGAGTATAAGGCTGAAATAAAATTAATTTTACAATCTAGCCGGTGTAAAGGAGAGAAGTGGCCATCCCCTACAAAGTGGGTCATTTCACTACGGGTCATTTTTCTACGTTGTGAAACGACTTCTGGTGTCATTTCTCAACGTAGAGAAATGATACGGGTCATTTTGTAGGAGAGTCATTTTTCTGCATTACACCGGCTTAACTAATACTGTCATTTACTTTGTTATATGCGACGAAATATCGTCGTTTACACGTTTAGAAATGTAGAAAATTTGTTTGAAACTGCCCTCTGTTTTGTGCTGACATCCTTAATGATAGGCGATTTCAAACAATTTTGATTAACAACCACGGTTAGTGAATCAACAGGCCAGGAATGAACACAATCTGACATTTCAATCCTTCTCCTGTAGAATGTATTTGGTCCACCATCACAACGATATAATATCTATTTTGTCTCAATTATCGATATCTAAAAATGATCAAACGACTGAAATCGCTGATAGAGAATCGGAGAGTGCATAGCAAGATCAGACTGCACGAATGTGCAGGCTTATCTTGCTCTACACTCTCCGCAAAAATACCTCTACGGTCACGTGGTTGGACAAAGCGTAAAAGAAATGTCTGTCAGTTAAAGTCTTTAACTAAGATATCGGAGAGAAGTGAAAATGAGCTGAACGATTGACGTCGGCTAATTGGCATTTAGACTGCCGAAGACGAGTAAATAATTGAAACAGTTTTTGCTCATTTTAAAAAAACAATAGAAACTCTTGCGTCTATCACGTTGTTTTGGACAAATATTCCATCTCAAATTGCTCAGTTACAGGGTGACCCAAAACGACTACAACCCATAGCATAGCGAATAAAATCGTGAAAAGTGATCCAATTCGTTTTATGTTGCAGATTCCACTAGAGGAAAGGATAACAATAAGAGAAAATAACAGCCAGTACAAAAAATGCCTCGGACAACTGAACAAAAACATTTTATGTTGAGACCTATTTTGAGACGAAATCGTTCAAATCAGTGCAGGCAAGATTCCGAAGGGAGTTTAACTTAAATAACGACTATCCTGATATAAGTCAGATTTACCGATGGGCTCAGTTTTCCACAGTTCCCCATCTCCTGGACTTATTTACCTATCGGTAAATCTGACTTTTATCAGGATAGTCGTTAAACTCCCTTCAACTGATTTGAACGATTTCGTCTCAAAATAGGTCTCAAAACAAGATTTTTTTTGTTCAGTTGTCCAAGGCATTTTTAGTATACTGGCTGTTATTTTATCTTGTTATCCTCTCCTCTAATGGAATTTGCAACATAAAATGAATTTATTTACTTTTCACGATTTTATTCGCTACGATGTGGGTTGCACCTATTTTGGGTCACCCTTTATTTCATGTTTAAGATCAGGCACATGTTTCGTACAGTCTGGTCTTGATCTGTACTATTCGCGAAAGCAATTTTGGTTAGTCTCAGCATCTTATGGTTGAAAACTTAGAAGTTAGTCCTGTTTTTTTTTTTTTTCAAAATGTTTGAACCCTCTCTTGGCTTTTGCTGTGTATTGGTGAGACGAAACCGGTTATGTTAATATTTACCGTCATGTATAACTTGCAAATGCCGGTCAACTTTAACGAAATATAAATCAATCATTGTCAAATGTATCAGCTACTTTTTACGGGGGAATACGTAAATTAAATATATATCAAGAGATCTACTTTAACCTTTATCATGCTAGAAAGGGAAATAAGACTTTCAAGCCAATGGGAAAAACCCTAATAATGCTATTTAAAATCTTTTTTTTTTTTTTGGTGGGGGGGGGTGAAAATATGTTGTTGTTTTTTTCGGACAGTGTAGATACAAGATCACACTGCACTTTCTGTGCAGTATGATCATGATCTACACTGTCTGCTACAGGTCAGTCAGTTGCGCTTAGTGGCCTAAGGGTTTAAGGAAAAAAATTCACAAACATGAATCTAAAATCAGGTCTGTCAAGATTGTTTGTAAACAGGTTGAAAAAGTAGTTCGTCAAGATCCGGTGTGATGATTGTGACTGACGGATGGATATGTAAGAACCGTGTAGGAATATAAAATACAACAGGTGAACATGGTCAAAAGATGTACTTAACCTCTATACTGCCCTTTCCCCCCCCCCCCCCCCCCGCCCGAAAAAAAAAGGTTTTGACTGGTTCAAATTCAAAGCTTTTATGGGGGGACAAACCAAACGTTGCGAAAACAATGGGAATTGTCTTCGATAAGGGAATCAATTTTTTGTTCCTACAATATTTTCTACCTCATTGAGGACAAATTGCATCACGTTAGTTAAATTCAAATTTTCGTCTGAAATGCTCTCATATTTTGATCAGTTTAATGACGATTTCAATGAAAATAATCAGCCAAAAGCAAATTCCAAACTATCAGGATTTCGAAGAATTTTTAGCAGTATAAATCATCCCCGTACTGAAAGTGTAGGTTCATGAACACACGGCAGATTTGTGTCGCCTAATCTTGATCTACAATGCCGTGCTATAAGGAGTCTAGAGACTGGGTTAATTTGTATTCTTATATGAGCTAATGAGAATGAGCCATGCTCTATGAAAAGAGCATCTACGACAAACTATCGACCAAGGCCAGCAAACGTCGTCCGCGCAGGGTGACGTAGGCCGGAATTTTTCGCTTTCAGTCATTTTTCTATGTCCAGGGACCAGTCTACCATATGGGCTGCAACATACTGAAAGGGGCATTCGGACATCTGCGTAAAGTGTCGTCTCGGATCAGCCTGGGCAGTCCGCCAAGGCCATTCCTAAAGGACACTTACCGTTTTAACGTATTTTTTGTTTTGCGCAAGTCTACTGCAGCACATAATCTAATGTGTTCGTAAAGTGCCGTCTCATATTAGCCTGCGCAGACTGCGCAGGATGATCCGAAACGACACTTTACACAAATGTCCGAATGTCCCTTTTCGCATGTTGCAAGCCATATGATAAAGTTTGTTGTTAATAAGAAATGTACATCATAGATCCATACGTATGTGATTGCTTGCTTGATATGATGAATTACGTAGATGCATTTAGCCCTCTTTAGCCAGAGCATGGTTTAACTTTTTACCACACAAGAAAATTTCAGACTTGTCCAAATTGAAAGCATTTGCAGATGACAAAATAAAGGTGGCTAACAATAGAAATTTGTTCTGGGAAGGGTAGAAAACACTATGGGAAAAGGAGAAAATGCTGGTTACCGGCATTTTCTCCTTTTCCCATAGTGTTTTCAAAAGGTTTCTTTCTCAGGGGCGTCAAAAGTAGGGATTGTGTGGTAATGGGTTTAAACCAACAGCGACAGTTTTCTCTTACTCAAACAATAAAATTTAGACTTGTCTAAATTGTAAGCACTTGCAGACGACAAATTAAATGTCACATAAATCATGGAGAATGTCTGCGTGAGGATAGAAAACCTTGCGGGAAAAGGAGAAAATGCTGGTTACCAGCATTTTCCCTCAATGTTTTCGGAAGTATTCTTCTTCATGGTCGCAAAAATACGGAACTTTCATGTGAAGGGTTGAGAAGTTCAAATAAAACTAAATACAAGACACGGTGGCGAATCTCAAATCGTTCAATGTCAAGGTCTTATCAACAGTGAGATATTTGAGATTTATTCTGCGAATGGAGATCAATCTTTAAGGATTTAGCCTTCGAAATACTCTCTAGATTACTTCTTGCGGCCTTTTCTCCCCTCAGGCAACGTTTTCCCTTACTTTATTGAAGAGGTCATCAAACCTCTCCAACAGTGGTGAGTTTAAAAGGCAGACTGCCACAGATTTGCTGTCTAAATCCATTTTTCTTGCAAAATTGTTTTGATACACAGTCTGTTTCGTCATGGTTTTGTAAATGAAGCGGAATAAAAAAAACCGAAACGGGAAATAGACCTGGTTTAATTTTATAATACGAAGTTCAGAAGAGATTTGTTCTATTAATTTGTCATGGCTGCGAATGACCTACAATTAATTGTAGTTTTTCATTTAGCAATGAATCTAAGCAGATGAAACAAGAAGAAGAATTTCGTAAAAAAAAAAGAGAAAGAAGACCGCTGGACAATATCAATGCGACTTGAAAACGCGGCAAAAAGGTCAAATGGCCGTCATGTAAAGCATATGAGATTTCTACACGGTGGCTTTTTTACTTGTTTGTATACATGTTCCAAAATTTATTGAAATTAAATGACAATAAACTCTATGAAAAATGGATAGTGACCTCTCCCGGCTTCTTTTGAAAAGAATCAAACATGTCCACTAAGAGCCGACTATAATCAAGTGTTTGTATGGTAGCCTTTCTGAGTGAACTCCTTTTTTGTACCTAGTTATGTATCACTGTATGTTCCATGTGAGGTGCATATGCTTCGGTCCTGGCCCTTTACAACTCTTTTCTTTTATATTTGTGCATGTATTCGACTTAAGTTCTATTTCTAACATGAAAGAAAGTAGGAAATATGAAAAATGAAATTAGAGAGATAGAGAGAGAGAGAGAGAGAGAGAGATGGAGAGAGACGGAGAGAGAGAGACAGACAGAGAGAGAGAGAGACAGAGAGACAGAGAGAGAGTTGTTATATCATTCAGGTGAGCAGTAAGCCAGTTACGAACAAATGCTTGAAAATCAAAAATTGCGAAAGTTGATTTTTTTTTACAGTATCTCTTTACAGTAATATAGCAGTGTGTAGATTAAGACCTGGCCACAGTTGTGTGCAGTCCTATCTAGATCAAGATCCCAAACAAAAGCTGATTAAGTCTCCTTTCGCCGTGAGAGACTTTACTTCCTTGTGTTCCTAGACGTCTACTTTCAATAAATAAGACAATAGGACAAAGTATTCTATTTTCGGTTCTAATCCCGCTTACATTTGACAGACCCTTGTTAAAAAAAAGTGAACGAGTCGTTGTAGCTCAGTCGGTAGCTTACAAGACTTTGAAACATGAGTCGCTGGTTCGATCTCCGGCTGGGCTAATTTTTCCGAGGATTAATGATAGTCACAGCGACAAGCTTCATTCTTCTCTGACAGCTGGTCATTGTTTAGACGATGGTTATAGGTAAAAGACGCCAGTGACTTGGAAAGAATACTGTGTAAAATGCTAGCACAAAGAAACTTTAGGAAAGCATTTCCATGCGCACGTGTCGCCGCGATATAATTGAAATAATGTTGAAAAGTGAGTTACACATCGTATATAAAAAGGTCCATCAATTAGACATTGCTCTTGACACACCGCACAATTACACTGCAGTCTGATCTTGTTCTACACTGTCCTCAAAACCGCTGCCTTCAAAATGTTGCTGGTAACAACCACAACTTTACATCATGAAAAAAAATCATCCACTTTCATAGGCTATTATTACACTTTCGCTGCAAGACGAAGAGATAGTTTAACCATAATCAGGAAAAAACGATTGGCAGGTGTAGATCTTACATCGGACAGCACGAGCTGAGTAGACTGATCTGACTCTACACTGTCCACAAAAAGACTTCGAGAGTCGTCTAAGGAATGTTTTGAGAGTATTTAAACCGTTGTACAACAGATGAAGAAGAGCTTGTTCGAGACAAGGGAGACCAAAAAAGCCTCTATTAGTCACTTTAAGCTGTATTTCACACCCACTAAGCCAACCACGTAGGATTTCTAAACCTCAATTAATTAGGATTCTGCTCTACACTTAAAGAGGCATCAAAATAGATCTCGTTTGGCAAGTATTTTTAGAAAATCGGAAACAAAAATTGCTAGATTTCGTTCACATACATAGACGGCTTGAATAAACAATTGAGTTGCATTGTTTTCTTTTTGAAAATGAAGCTTATTGCATCTGTAAAAAGTATTGACAAGGTCACCCTTCCTGGAACCACTTTTGAAATGAAACCTTTGAAATGACACGTATATTTGATATGATACGAACTTCGCAATATTCATAAATAAATCTATGTATTCAATTTTAAGTACATTGGTGCATACTTATGTAATAAGAAATAATACCGAAGTTGAAATTGGATTTGAAATATCCGTTTTGTTTCAAAAGCGGTCCTAACACTGCGTAGGCTAACCTGTGCAGAAACGTTTTGGTTTTGATAAAATGTGACAGGACCACTGTATCTTACGAATCAGTCGACTGATAGACTAAATACAGTGTATGGATTTTTAACTGTGACCCATCACGCAAAAAGGGACCTCCTGGAAACTGCAAAAAATATCAACCCTGGCCAGACTGCGCAATTGCGCAGTCTGACCAGAGTTGACACTTTCTGCTTTTATGATACGATCGTTTTTGAGCGATCAGCTTAAATTTACCTTCACTATTGTTGATCTGTTTTCATCCAATTGATATGCGGAGTTCCCAGATAGTCCCTTTTCGCGCGAAAAGTCACAATTATATCCATTTTAAAGTACACGGCTGAATTTATTTCAAATATCCGCTTTATTCTAAAAGTGCTTCTAACATACTATGCGCATAGGCTAACCTGGGCAAAAACTTTATGTTTTATGTAAATTGTCAAAGGACTATTGTACGTTATGAATCAGTCGATTGCTAGACGGAATAAATTGTAAGGATTTATAATTATGTAATGACTTGATTGGTATCATGGATCACAAAAATCCATAAGATAATGAATTTGTTTATTTGTTCCTTTGTTACGGTATTTGTTCGTAAGAAGATAATATTTGAACAAGAGTACGGTCGTAGGAGAAAACGTTGGCTGAACTGCAATCAAAGGTGGTCTGCTCCAAGATGCAAAAAGTCACTTGCAGAAAGTAATGGCTTAAGCAGTTGTGTGCTTTTTTTCTGCACATTACGCGTGGGTGTTTTTCGCGAGTCTTTCATCAGAATTCTTTTTTTCTCTCCTCTCTCTGCTCTGTGAGTTTTTATTCTTTATCATGACATCAAGCAACGAATGAATTTTAATGAATCATATCTTAATTCATTCACTCATGTTTATTCACTTAACTTCTGTTTGGCATTGAGTACAGTCTTTTTTTTTTCTAACGTTTGTTTCACAATTTGTATTCATTAGAATATTATTGGCGCAAACCGATGTACATATTTTATTATAGAAATGACTTGTACATTCCTAGAGTCTATAAGACAGCAGCAACACATCGAGACGCTGGTAAAGATACACTATTTATTATTGATGTTATTTATTATTATGTTATTTAGATAATGTTGACCAATGAAATGGAAATATCACTGTCACGAGGGACAAATGGTTGCCATTATCTCCCACTATAGATGGCATTCTACAAATACGCATCTATCTAATTTGGGCATTCTTGGTATAGAAAAGGACTAATTTTTCATAACAACAACCATTACTTTGAATTTCAAAATGATATAAACGTTTACCCAATAAAACGCTACTTGGTGCGATTCATTCAGCTATGATCGGCTACCATATAACCTATGCATCAGTCGTTTGTTAAATCAGCCCGTACATGCCTTGGGTAATAGGCAAACAGCTTCGGTGTAAGCCCTGCTTTCCCCAGGTATTCGGGGGATACCGGTAGGTGATGCGTCCTAGAAGACTAGTCGAATCTTCGAATAATATGACATGTGCAGACAACGGGTTGGTTGCCAAAACCCGCTTGAATTTGGAAACTTAATTCGGACATTTTATTGTAATGACTATCTACCTATTGGTGTCCATAGACAAGTAGTTGTTCGGTTTTGTGAAAGCAGATGAGTCATACCCTGTATAAAGGTGTGCATCCCAGGGTAAAACGGTGTTGACCCATGTTGGTCTGTGCAGTCTGGACAGGCTGACCTGGGTCGAAAATTTCTGCAGTCGGTGAATTTTCTACAAATCAAATGAACATCTTCCTCAATATTTACTGGGTGTTTAAGGTAAGACCTGTGTAATGGAAAACAGCTATTTCCACTAAAATATCATCCTGCAAAATTAGCTATAATTGAAAATGAGTATTATTGAACTACTTTCCTCGATTCATTTTTTTCCCATTTTTTTCCTTCTTTGAATTATCATTTATATATCTAAAACCACTATATTCTCAATTCAAAAAGAGATAATAATTACCTCCCATTTCAGAAAACTAACAAAAGTATCTAAAGATAATTTCAAGATAGACATAAACGGAATTTCTGATCCATTTGGAATGTGCAAAAATATTATTTCTGCATAAATCCTTATTTATCAACCAATTAGAATTTTTACCGGAAGTGCATTACACAGGTCATACCTTAAGGGAAGAGGGATCCACATTACGCGACGACTTAACCTGGGACATAATAACGCATCTCGAGAGCGCAGTTCGGATCAGTTTGGGTTAACGATGTTGTTGTTTCTAATAAATACATCTTTTTACCCAAGCATAACGTGCAGTGTGATCTTGAATCTACACTGTCCGATAAGGAGATATTATTCCCCCAAATGCAACTTTGAACTAACAATATTTTGGGTTTTACTATCGAATTAAGGTAAGACCTGTGTAATGCACTTCCGGTGAAAATTCTTATTGGTTGATAAATAAGGATAAATAAGGATTTATGCAGAAATAATATTTTTCCACATTTCTAACGAATCAGAAATTCCGTATATGTCTATCTTGAAATTATTTTTTGATACTTTTGTTAGTTTTCTGAAAAGGGAGGTAATTATTATCTCTTTTTGAATTGAGAATATCATGGTTTTAGATTTATAAATGATAATTCAAAGAAGGAAATAATGGGAAAAAATGAATTGGTGAAAGTAGTTCAATAATACTCATTCTTAATTATAGCTAATTTCGCAGGATGATATTTTAGCGGAGAAAGCTGTTTTCCATCACACAGGTCTTACCTTAAGAAAAAACAACATAATATACTAATTATTTAGTAAGAGCAGGGTTAATAAATAGTTGCACTAGCGATCACCCAGAATCTTCAGTCTTATTCCCAGTCGCACCAAAGCAAGACGATTAACAAAACTGTACCACATGCCTCATGATGATACAACAGTATTGAAGGTGTCATTTATTGCATTTTTGTCAGTTTTCCATCTAGATATACCCATCTCCCGTCCAAGAATATTTCTTTTTCAATAAATTCCCTTTCACCAAACAATCCAGTGAATAATAATCAAATCATCCCTCACATTTTTTGGCAGAATCAGGGCCCGTATTCACCAAATATTCTTAAGAACGTTCTTTGTCTTATTCTCCAGAATTTTCTGCATTTGTAATTAACACAACTTCTGATTGGCTAAACCGAATGGTTTAGCCAATCAGAAGTTGTGTTACTTACAAATCTAGAAAATCATGGAGAATAAGGCTAAGAATATTCTCAAGAAACGTCGGTGAATACTGGCCCTGGTCTACGGGCGTCACGTTTAAAGGAGAATTATCAGATTGTTGTCTATAATTATAAGGAACTTCAAAGATATTTTATGACTGAATTTAGTGAGGCAATTCTTTGCGAACAATCCATAAATATGAGATTTCTTTATGAAATTTTACTTTCATAATGTGCAATGTAGTTCGGTAAGGTAGATTTTGGATTCGCACCAGAAATTTGATAAAGGTGTCACATGATACATTACTCTTTTCGATAATTCGGTATCGTATTCAAATAAGTATGTTGACGTAATTTATCTGATGTCATGTAATAGATGGAGCTCCCCTATGCATGCTTTTCGACCGTCCCATTGTTGGAACGTCAAAATTGCAAGCGTCTGATACCGTAAAGTGACCCTGACGGCTGAAAACCAGCATATTTTCCTTTTCTACATAATTATGTTTCTTACCCTCTCAAAGGCACCCTCCATCTTTGAAACACCTTTAATTTTGTCGTCTGCCAATGCTTTGAATTTGGACAAGTCCAAAATGTGTCGCTCGATTGAGAGCTAGACTGTTACTGATGGCTGAACTATAGAGACAATAGATGAATCTAGAGCAGACCTTATGCAATAAATCATCTGACCTAGACATAATAAACACGACAATGTGCACACATGGAACCACTTATCTTGTCTATATTATCCGTTGCATTCATTGCATTTCTTTAGCTCATATCCTGCCAGACGCGGCTTTTTGACTTGTTTGTAGCTGAGAGTTGCGAATGAAATCAGTCCGAGCTATGTACTTGGTTGAAGTCTGATCTTGATCCATTTTTTGCGATTCTTTATCAACGAACCCTATTATGCTAAGTCCGATAAAATCTTCTACCCGAAAATAAGACCTGAAATATACCGGTCATTATAAGGTATACGGCCCCTAACTCTCATCATTTATCAGAAGACGGAAGCTGGCGAGATTGGCTGAATAATCTTTGCGAAAGTGTCGATGTTTATCGACGAGTTAGGGTCGTGTTGAATGAGTTCTGTTGACAGAGTTTCCCGAGCTTGCTGGGTGTCTAATGCTGAATGTTTTAAAAATGGCGGCAGTTCAAGTTTTGATATCTAGAAAAATGGTTGGTTATAAAAAATTTTCGGACTTAGCAACGTCCTTGAAAAAAGCTTTAAACTATGTAATATGCACAAAGTATGCAATATGGAAAAATATTGCACACTTTTAATTAGTGCAAATACATGGCGACCATATCAAAGTATATAATAATTTTCGATATTTCATGGTAACGACCAGTGAAAAAACACATTTTTTTATATTCTCATTCTTCAAATGAAGGGGGAAACAGTTGTTCCCGCGCACTGTTTGCCAAGGTAAAATGGGCGTGTCTCACAACTAGATGGAAATATGACGTAATTTACCTTACATTTCTCGCGCTTGACGTAATATTAAATTGCGTAGCTATGTGGAGGGGGGGTACGCTACGGGGAATTTAACCGAAAAGAATTGTACTGGATTTTGATTGAGTTACCCCAAGAAAGGGCTAAAAGCATAAAATAGATAGAATATTTGTTGGTTTCATTTTACGGTAAAAGATCGAAATTTATTTCATCGACTGAACATCATCAATAATATTTTCACAAGTGATGTCGCCTCCTCCTTACGTTGTTTGAGGTCGCATTCTCCTTACTAGTCGAAAGACTTGTTTAATTTGAAAGAATTTGCAGTCTTCAATAGATGTACTTACAGAATTAATGATGCTTCAAGTGATAGAGTAAATGGCTTGCAACATGCGAAAAAGGGCATTCGTGGATTTGCGTAAAGTGTCGTTTCGGATCAGCCTGCTCAATCCGAAACGACACTTTCCAGTCGAGTGCGGTTATCTGTTTCATGCAAGTCCACTGTAGGACGAAGTCTAATGTTGATGTAAAGTGTCGTCTCGGATCAGCCTGCGCAGACTGCGCATGCTGATGCGAGACGACACTTTACGCAAATGTCTAAATGCTCCTTTTGGCGTGTTGCAGGTCATATAATGCCAACAGCCCAAAATGTAATGAGGAAAAAGACAGAAATGCTGGTTGCCACATCCATTCATTCATCCATCCATCCATCCATCCATCTATCCATCCCCATCCATCCATCCATCCATCCATCCATTCATCCATCCATCCATCCATCAGCTAACGCACCGTATCAAAACAGGTTTCAACATTACAGCTGATTTCCATAATAATGTCGCACATTCCTATGTCAACGATAATAAGTTATATATTAGGCCACAACTTGCGGATTGCTAAGAATGAATAACATTTATACCTTGCTTCTTATCGTTTGACACCCAGATGTAGAGTGTTTTCTCTGAGCGCAGGAAAACAAGAAAGATTTTTTTTGTAAAAAAGATAGATGGTGAGTGAGGTAATGAAAAAATGAATGTTGAAACTATTTCTTGGTTCAATGTAAGATAAAAGAATGACGTTCGCAAACAACGATTTCTTTTCCTGATTTTTTTTTCGCATATTGTTGAAAAACAGAATCTTTCATATATATGAATTTTTTTATAGATTAAATCTGTAACAAAATAAACCAGCATTTGAAGATCAATATAGCGTGTCTCAAAAAAAGCATGCAAACTGCAGAAATATGGGTAGCATAAAAGAGAACTATTAGATCATTTCTATCCCATAAGGCATTTCTATGGTATCTATAATTGACCCTAAATAACAGCAAGGATGAAGCCGTTTCCTATGTGTATATGACACCTTTTGATAGCATAGAAAACATTGTGGCAAAAGGTGAAATTGCTCGTGACGAGCAATTTCACCTTTTGCCACAATGTTTTCCAAAGGCTCCTACAAGTAATGCGTAGAAATGAGTATCTATGGAATAAAGGGTTAAGAAAGCTACTATCCCCGAAAACTTCCCCGAAGATATCGTATATTTTGCTGAGACTTGAATAAGCGTCGCAAGTGTCGATTAAAGGTAGCAACGCTTGTTTAAATCTTTACCAAACGACAAAATTTTACGCCGGTCCAAATTGGAAGCACTTGCAGACGAAAATATAAACATAACTCAAAAATTGAATTTTGTTTCCAAAAGGGTAGAAAAGTTTGTGGGAAAATGAGAAAATGCTGGTTTTTAGCATTTTCTCCTTTTACCACCATGTTTTCAAAAGACTACTCTCTCAGGGTCGTAAAAACCAGGCCTTGGTTGGTAAAGGGTTAATAGTGACATGAAAAGACCTGCAAAAGGCAATGGCCCTTGAATAATTCCAGACTTTTGACCAATCGCAAATCAGTATTTATTCACTCGAGACTATTAACTGGCACCAAAAAGTAGGTCATTAGCCATTTAATATAGCTATTCCAAAAATTCATCGTTAGCGATGAGAGGTAAAATGTCATTTTTCTTTTCTTTTGTGTGGTGGGGGATGGGGGAAAAGGGGGGGGGGGGGAGGATCAGAGCTTCAAGTAAGTGGGTGGGCTGGGGGTGTGGGGGTGATGGTATTCTAAATCAATTATTTGTTTTTAAAACCCTATGATGATCTAGATGAGACGATTCTAATGAATGCTCACAACATGAGGTTTAGTGCAGAATAATCCGTATTTTCAGTTTTGAAATCAATGTTACTCCCTCCGTCTGGAGGTGTGGGGGATTTAGATAAATCACAAAACTTTTTTAAAAAAAACCTGTATAACTGGTATATTGGATACGTTAACCAAACCTTACCCTGCAAGGACTAAGTTCAACTTTAAGAGCGAAGAGTATTGAGAAAAGGCTTGGGGAAGCTCCGCATCCAAGAAAGCCATTTATCTAAAATATTGGCTCAGTGAGCGTCTGGACGAGACAGATGGAAGTAGGATAAACAACGCGAAAGAATGACTTATAGACTGAGCGTTTTGTGATCTGGACTCCGGATTTTGCAAATTGATTTTGCCTAAGTGTTGATACTCTGGAAATTGGATATTTAATTGGAATTTTATCGAGAAATTGGTAAGAAAACATGCCCTTTTTCTTTTCTAGAGCGTATTGCATCCTGTACGTCTTTTTTTTTTTTATTAAATAAAAGAACGAAAATCAAACAGACTTTAAATCCAATTTTTCAGTACAGTTCTTGTCGATTGTTTACCTTGTACATCCGTGTTTTAAAAAGGTTTGCGAGTAAAGCATTGGAAAACATGGCGGGAAAAGGAGAAACTGTTGGTCAATAGAAGTTTCTCTTTTTCCCCGCAGTGTTCTCTACCCTTCCAAAGGCAATTATCATTATTATTTTGAGCCACGTTTTTAATTTCGTCTGCAAATGTTCTCAGAAATTTTGCTGTCTGGTAACATGAGTTAACCATTTCAGAAAACTAACAAAAGTATCTAAAGATAATTGCAAGATAGACATAAACGGAATTTCTGATCCATTAGAAATGTGCAAAAATATTATTTCTGCATAAATCCTTATTTATCAACCAATTAGAATTTTCACCGGAAGTGCATTACACAGGTCATACTTAAGGGAAGAGGGATCCGCATTATGCGTCGACTTAACCTGGGACATGATAACGCATCTCAAGAGCGCAGTTCGGATCAGTTTGGGTTGACGATGTTATTGTTTCTAATAAATACATCTTTTTACCCAAGCATAACGTGCAGTGTGATCTTGAATCTACACTGTCCGATAAGGAGATATTATTCCCCCAAATGCAACTTTGAACTAACAATATTTTGGGTTTTACTATCGAATTAAGGTAAGACCTGTGTAATGCACTTCCGGTGAAAATTCTAATTGGTTGATAAATAAGGATAAATAAGAATTTATGCAGAAATAATATTTTTGCACATTTCTAACGAATCAGAAATTCCGTATATAT
The DNA here is from genome assembly GCA_943736015.1 of Tridacna crocea. Taxonomy (NCBI): domain Eukaryota; kingdom Metazoa; phylum Mollusca; class Bivalvia; order Cardiida; family Cardiidae; genus Tridacna; species Tridacna crocea. Next base: position 33,206,509 of record OX031063.1, on the reverse strand, counting down.
CTATCTTGAAATTACTACACAACCCCTGCTTTTGACGACCCTTTGAAAGAATGTCTTTAGAAAATATTGTGGGAAAAGGAGAAAATGCTGGTAACCGGCATTTTCTCCTTTTCCCACAATCTTTTCTATCCTCCCCTTCACAAATTTCAATTTTGAGTCACTTTTATTTTATCGTCTGCAAATGCTTTTGATTTGGACGAGCCTAAAATATTATCGTTTGGAAACAAGTGTCAAACAAAATAATGTCAATATCAATTCAACTTTGTCCTTTCTATTTAGAGAACCACTTTAGTAATATTGTTCCTAAAGAATGCTGTCAGATGGATTTGTGTTTTCAAGTACTGTAAATTTAAACTTTAAAAAAAAGCTAAAATAATTGATGGGATTATTGACAGAATAACTCGAATCTTGAATGACAGACAACACAAGGGACTGTCCTTCGACAATACAATTCAAGACACAGCCACATAAGACTGAAACCCAAATGTAACACAAAAACAGGAGCTGCAATACTGGAGGAAGCAACGAAAAGTCATACAAACATACATGAGCTATGCTCTGAGAAAAGGGAATTTATGCATCTGCGAGAAGTATCGACTCAGGTCAACATGGGCAGCCTACTTTTAGCAGCTGTACTAGGGCCATTTCCACAGTGCAAAAGTCATTTAGATCACATAGAACATCGCGGTGAAAGAAAACTTTTGAACTCTCGATAAGATCACCTAGAATTATTGCGTTGGTATTTGATTATGATACTAATCATAGTGGGACTATCTATCTATCTATTGCGCTCTCTCTCGCTCCGTCTCTCTCTCTCTCTCTCTCTCTCTCTCTCTCTCTCTCTCTACCCTTTTTTCAAGTCGCAATCCTGGCTATATTTCTTTACAGCAAAATTAAAATCTTAAAAGAAAAAAAAAAACGTTACAAGTCACGGGTCAGGGAAGACCTGAATACGACAATATGATGAAAGAAATCTTATCTTGATCAAAATTCTCATTAATTCAAGCGATCATTGAAAAATGTGCTACAGCATTTGTGATACTGAATATTTAATCCATATGGCCTTCAACACGCGAAAATGGGCATTCGGACATTTGCGTAAAGTGTCGTTTCGGATCAGCCTTTGGCCCTTTTTTCTTTGGGGTGGGGGGTGGGTACGGGGACGAGTTTAATAAACTCTTACGTCAAACGTCAACAAGTGCCATATTCTTTTAATTACATAACTGTTTTACAAGAACTATAGCCATTTTATTTAACCTTTTCCCAAATGACAAATCTTGGACTGTCCAAACTCAAAGTGTTTGCAGATGACATTTTGAATTTGATGAGAATGGCAGAAAGTTTTCCGATAAGGTTTGGAAAAAGGAGAATTGCTCTTTACGAGCAATTTCTCCTTTTCCCACAGTGTTTTCTAAAGACTTGAAATGCAGACACGTAAAAACCAGGGCTTGTTTGGGACAGAGTTAAACCAGAACTTCACATACATGTATCATGTTTAGTGAAATTTGCCTGAAGCCTGTGCGCTTAGTTTGGCAGGCTCATAACGACCAAAAACGAGTTCCAACGAAACTTGCATACATTGATTTTGTTTTGAGTATAAAAGCGATTAAATTAGTTATCTTTATCATGATTACGAATTATGACCTTTGATTTCACTTCGGAACCCAAGTCAGAAATGTTTTAGACATGAAACGTAAAGTTACAGAGTGTCAACCAAACACAGCACTATTTCTAATAAGCGTGTTAGACAAGAAAATTCGTAATGGCTATATTACATTGAAAACAAGAGAAAATATACGATATTTTTTTTTTCTGTCTCCTAAGAGATGTTTAGCCTCTATGAATAAAGTTTATCTATGTTTAAAGTCGCAGTAAAGTCCAAATGTAAAAAGGCATGTTTATAAGACAGAAGTAAATTTCATTTTTACCATGTAAAATATGGTGATTAAATGGTTATGACTTTAACGATATGTAAAGGTGCAGTTCGTAAAAGTTCCAGTCAATAGCAGAACAAAAAGAATTTTGAAACTAGAACAGATCTTATCATGTCGCACTATCTGTTTGCTTGAAACAGTAAAGGTGCAGTTCGTAAAAGTTCCAGTCAATAGCAGAACAAAAAGAATTTTGAAACTAGAACAGATCTTATCATGTCGCACTATCTGTTTGCTTGAAACATCGATGATCGCCGACGATTACCCGACTTTTCGTCGTAAATCTCCGCAATGACGTAATAGTGACGTAAACACCACGTGATCATTCAATGCGTCGAAACTAAACTTTCATTTACTTCGTCGTTTTGTCCCCGTTATAGGCTTGAAAGAAATAAGTCTATTGACATTGTAAACAGAAACGATGACACGGGCTGATAGTTGCTTATTCGTTTATCATAACTAAAGGACGAGTTTACTACATCGAAATAAGAAAACAGGTTTAGAAAGAAGAATCTTACACTCCGATGACATTCATAGTATTGGAAGTGTAAACAATAGTCATGTATATTACGTCATAACAGCGATGAGATGCAATGTTAACACGTGACGTTCTTGAAGAGCTAGTTCGAACTTACACGAACGATAATGAAGGTTATCTCGATCAATGGCGACCCTGCAATCGACGGGGCTTCTAAATGCATTTTCGCACTCATATATCATGGCGACTAATGCAGAGAGTGACACGTTCGGATTTTCTCCGATCTTCTATATATATCTTGTGATGGACTAGCCGTTATATTTTTGAGTTATAAACGGTGAAAGTTACCACATTTTTTGGACTTTACAGGGGCTTTCAGCGACATTTTAAATCACACATTGATTCTGAAGGAGGAACAGGTTCTTGTGCACGGCAAAACAATTGCTGACAGGAAAGAAACTGTGAACCACTTTGGTATTCCAATAAGCGGAAGAAATTTACTACAGTTTATTCATTAATGACCTTGTTGAGAGAAATTAACTACAAAGAAGCAATTAAATTCGGTGTCTGTTGTTGCTGCATTTCTATCTTTAAATTAAACACGGTCTGGTTGTTTTCTTCTGTGTTAGCAGGTGTGCTCATTCATAGTTTTGGTTGATTTTAGTTTTCATCCCGAAGCTAAAACGCTAAAACTTTTTTTTTTTTCATCTTTCTTCCACCCCTTTACTATTTCGTCGTATGTAATTCCCCTTTCCAGATCCAATCCTCTTTTTTTCTGCTGTTTGTCTTTCTGTCTGTTTTTCAGTCTGTCTTTCATTTGAGATCTGATCGACTGCTGACACGAACAGCACCACATCGAGAGCCTAATTTTTGACAGAAGTTTCCAAGAATACGCGTTGAAGTACAATAGACATATATGACATCTTATCACCTCGTACATCAACTTATTTGTTACCCTTTTCTACAGTCTTGTCTACTTTCATGTAACATTTAACTGAGAGTCATTTCAGTACTTCACCCCCTCCTGCATTCCTTTATGTATGTACAATGTATGTATGTATGTATGTATCTATCTATCTATCTATCTATCTATCTATGTTGGCATTTTCGCAGTACCATTTGGATATAGATCGAAGTGATGGTTAAGTCAAGCTTACATCACAGTAGTAAGGAAAATAATGTAAAAACGAACCAGACTAATTATAACACCTTGGTTAACGCCAGGAGCCTTCCATTTGAATACATTTCCTCAGGTTTGTAAATGTTATGTCTTCCAGTTTCCCGAAGCAAGTATTTATTCTTTCTTCTGATCAACTCAAATATAGAGATAAGCGACAATAATTTCTTAATCACTCCTTTGAAGATCTTTTCATCATGGTCTATATAGATCAGTGACAAGTTTGTTAATCTATTCTGTAATTTTTATCTGTGACAAAGTAATTTCAGAAAATATATAAGAAAAATATTATTAGACTAGACTCCAGCCCAGGAGACTGTTAATCAAAGCCAGCCTACGCATAAATAATACGGCTTGCAACACGCGAAAAGTTTGGACATTCGGACATTTGCATAAAGTGTCGTTTAGGATTAGCCTGTGCAGTCCGCGCAGGCTAATCCGAAACGACGCTTTCCATTGCCATGTAATTTTCTGTTTTGCACTAGTCTACTGTGGCGAACAATCTTATGTAGTCGTAACGTGTCGTTTCGGATGATCCGAGACGACACGTTACGCAAATGTCCGAATGCCCCTTTTCGCGTGTTGCAAGTCAAATAATGCCAAGTGTTGGATCTTCACCCTCTGATACTTTGCTAAATCATTTGACCAAATCATCTCTGAAGTTGCACTTCCTTGGTTGTACTTACTGTAGATTTATTTCCTTTTCTCCTTTTTATCTCTCTAAGCCACAAAAAGACCAGTGGTAGCCGTTAACCCTTAGCCTGCTAAGCGCGACTAAATTACCTGTTGCGGACAGTGTAGATCACGATCAGACTGCACATATCATGCTGTCTGATCTTGGATCTACTCTTTCCGATATGGAGAAATATTTTCCTTCAAAAATACCTTTGAAAGAGTAACATTTTGGGCTCCATAATCGGCTTAAAAGCTTAATTTCCATGCCCTAGAAGGATAAGGGTTCAAAAGCTTTAAACCCCCACCCTCCAAAAAAGCCTAATAGCACGGTAAAAACCATTAGATACAAACAAATAAGGATTAGCTAGAAGAGAGGGATACCCAAGCTGTCAACTTTGTACGAAAGAATCATATTGTTTAACGATCCTTTATGAGAAAGCTTTTGAAAACATTGTTAGAAAGAAAGGATGAAATACAGTTTCTCATTCCTTCAGTGTTTTTTAACCATTCCAAACACTAGTACAATTATCTGGGTCACATTTAATTGAGTGTCCCATGTGCTTTGAATTTGCGATAGTCTAATACTTTAACAACGTTGAAAAGGACCAACAGCAGAGGCCGTTCTGTCATCTACAGATATAAGCAGAATTATCTTTCACTCTACTTTACATTTGCCTTTTCAAGTGACATGTATCTAAACGGGTTTTTTATCGCGCGTTTTTCCTCGCTTGGTCCCTTTCGTTATACTCAATTTCAATTACCCAATGCCACTTTTCCCGTTTTGCAAACCATATCTACCAATTTCTACATTTTTCACATTTTTTATATCAGAGCGTTGGTCGTTATGGAAAGGGCCCTGGGGGTTAGTTAAAATCCTTTATGCTTATATGCTCATGTTTTCTGGTTTGGAAGTCAAGCCCCCTTCAACGGCTTTGGCATTATACTATGCTAATTGCTTGATGTCATCATTTCGGATTGGATTACTGCATTTTTCAACCGCTAAGATGAAAGCCCTCTTTTGTGTTGTACTATTTTTATTACTATTGCTTAAAACGACCGTTTCAGATTTTTATTATTTCACCAAACTTAAGAAAATAATATCTCTGAATTAAGCAAGACGATAATCGGCAAATCGTTAGTAAAGAAAAAACACAAGAGCAAGAACTTTTTTCGATGGTATAATCTTCTTTATGATCTCTTCGCCATTAGCCAACTAAGCGCAACCTTTTGCGGACAGTGTCTCAATATAAGACGACACAGAACGTGCAGTCTGATCTTTAATATATACTGTCAGCTAAAAGGTATCTTTATCCCCCAAAATACCTAAGAAGTAGGAAAACTTTGCATGGTCATGAATATTTGCTTTCAATTCAAGTTTCAGTTCAGAGCTCCAGATAAGAGGGAGTGATGGAATTATAAACCTATCATTTCTCTTCCAGACCCTATGTTGTGTGTACCCATTAGAATCGTCTTGACCAGACGATTCTAATGAGTACCCACAAATAGACTTTTGTTAACAATAATTCATATTTTCAACTTTGAAATCAAAATTACTCCCTCTCTCTGGAGCTCTTTTTCATGTTAGTTATTAAACAGGATAAGGGTTAAGGTATTTTAGCTTTCGTCCCACTATGCCACTCGTGAAATTATTACCGATGATGTTAACTCGATGAAATACATTTCCATCTTTCACCGAAAATAAATATCATCTATCTCTTTTTCCTCTACGACGTTTCCAAAAGCCTTCAAAACACTCGACCTGCTATACTAATAAAAAGAAAATTTTAAGCCGGTAATAAAGACTCAACCTTTACTGTCTAAAAAATATATATATATATACATTTTTTTTTTCAAAAATATCTCATCAGTCAGTGTAGATCCAAGATCAGACTGCATATTCTGTGCAATCTGACTTTGATCTCCATTGTCCGCTGGAGGTCCTTATGTATTCCTTACAAGCCTGACTATTAACCTAGTTTTTGCTCTCTAAAAAGGTAAATGTCTGCTCTCGAAAAAGTGATATTTTCTGTCTGAAATGTAAGAAGCATATGCTGTAACAGGGAAAAGACAATCCGTAACCAGAACTTGGTAGGCATCAATCATGGTAATAACCCCTGTAGCATACAGCGTCGGTAAGTTATTGGAAAACTTCTTGGAAATAGCTTAAAGCAGAACAACGGTTAAATGGCTGGATGTTTCGTGATAACTCTTTTCACCAGACATCAACATCCTTGATATGTCAAGATATATGCATACCCAGACGATATAGTAAATGTAATTCCAATGGTGAGCCTTGACACAATTCTTTTTCAAGTTTGTCAAAATACAGAATTTTTCGGTAAAGGGTGAATTAACGACATACCTTTTCCAACTACAAAGTCCCTGTCCATTTTCTTGAAGAAGCACTTTAGCTTTTACAGGGCTTATCTCACCATTGTTTAACCGGAACAAGTGCAAAAATATGTATGTGGAAGAATTTGTCTATTGCACTGGCAATGTCTGCTATAAACTACTTGTAGTCATCATGTCCCAATAGACAATCAGCAGAATGTCTTAAATATTGCAGAGAATGGAGTCAAAATTCAAAAAGACAAACAAGGTGAGGAAATCGATCGTGGAAATATTAATTTTCGATTGAAAATAGCTTCACCCGCTCATAGCTTTCTATTGGCGTAATGATACAAAAAATGGGCTTTTCGTTCCAAAACCAATTTATCCCATGGCTTGTTTAACCCATGATTGCGCACTACTCCATTAGATTGACTATGAATACCGATATTTATAGATCGAAATTATTGATTGTAATGTTAGGAATTCAATGTTAACGGCCGGAGATATTTCAAAATCATAGTTTTCAGGTACAAACTTAACCTTGTTCTTTTATTCATATGGTTTCTCTCTCCATCCATCGTGCATCGTAATGTCACGGGACGCTACTCCCGACTCCTAATGATCAAAGCGAGACCATCAATGCAAAATGATCCTAACTTAGTCATGAGTAATCTCCTTTCAACCAAAAAAGTATTTATTTGCTTATTTGGTTGACCTTCAAACAAATATTTGAATAATATTTCGCTTTTTCATATTTTTAATTCCACAAAACGGCTTCCTTGACAAATACCACTTCAGCGTTCTCAGCGCTTTGATTTTCAAGTTTAATTTTGCGATAATTTGCTAATGACGGTAACCATGTCACCGTGAAATTGTAAAAATGAATATCAAAAGTCTTCTGAGATTCAATTTGTAGTAATGAAATGAATGTTGCCTGCACTTGCCTCTTTCTGCACACCGTTTAACAGTTTTTTTGTTTTTTTTTTTTCAAAAGTGAAATTTTAATTACATTTATTTTGAAGATCAGATCACGGTCCAAATCGAAAGGGAGAAAAGCCTCGTAACTACAGCTTGTCATAATGGTATAAATGGTGTGTCTGAAAATGTGTACAGCGGTGGATTAAGGGGTAACCTCGAAAATTTATATGTTGAAATACTTATAAGTTTAAGGATAGGATGATCTCCTACGACAGTTATTGAATATCTTCGGTTAACTTCGAAAACTGCGTATATAAAGCTTGTAACAAGCTGTAATTTTCGAAGTAAACCGTCGATATGGTGTAGATTTTACACTCGGTCTTAGTGTTACGCAAGATTCAAAGGTCCTCCTGGAAATACCGGTAGTTAGAAAGAGACTGTAGTGGTTGGTTCCACACAATCTTCTTTGTTTCACGAATTGCTCAGTACATAAAGCAAATATAAATTACAAATGAATAACATAATTTCATGAAAATAATGAGCTTTAATATCAAAGCAATAACAAAAGCTAATTTATGATAGGTAGGGAATAAACTCCCTATCCTGTAAAAGGCACCAAAACCTTTTTTTCAAACATCTGAAAGGTTTAGTGAAAAATAACAAATAGACGAGAAGGCAAATTGAACTGAAAGAGAGTAATATTACATTTTAACTCGTTCCTCTAATGTTTTCAATTCTGCCTTCCAAACACTATGAATATGATATTTCTTATGTTCTTGTTATTATAATCTACACAATTAACAATAACAGCATCAGAACCATTTGTTTTAAGAAAACAACATAAAACATTTACTGTACACATTTTATACTTTTAAATTAAACCCTAGGAGTAATCTCTTTACTATGTGATTAGAATATATGAAGAAAAATAATTGTCTAAGCAGCCAGTATCTTTTTTCAAATATAAATCACAAATGTTTCCAATATTATGCATTGATAGCAAGGTTATTTATCAAAAGTTTGTACAAATAAGAAAAACTGAAGTTTCAGTTCAAAGCAATCATTTCCTTCCATGTATGTAATTCAATAATGTTTCAAACGTAATTACCAAGAAAATGGGTAGAATTGATGATACAACGTTTTTTGTATGGTCCTTAAATTTCAAAACAAAAATATAAATTTTAATCAATTAGAATGTCTGTAGGAAATACAGCAATGTTCATTAAGTCAAATAAAAAGAAAGAATAATATATGTACATACCTGGAAATAGTTTTTAAAAAAAGACAGTAGTGGTAGGCTCTACACAATCTTCTTCATTTCATGAACTGGTAGAAGCTACTTTTGCAACTACATTTATACTCCTTCCACTAATCCCAGCTGAAAACGTGTATGTCACCTTTGACATACCAGGGTGATTATTGTAAAAACATTATGAGATTAATAAGTTGGTCACAAAAGGCAAAATATGTTATTCCAATCTAAGCTTACTGTTGAAATGCAAGTGTGAATTGTTCAAATTCTGCATAATCAACTAAGGCTTTAAGACTGTCTGATCTCCTTTAAAGAAAAATGGAGAAGAAAGAATAATTCTCTCCTTCACTGCAATATCAAATAAGCTGCTAAGCTTCTTAATCACCAAACCCGATGACTGTCGTTTTTCTCTAAGAAAATAGGCTTGAATTGAATTAGTTACCAATTTCAAAAAGAAGTAAGTAGATAAAGATAAGAGATTATTCATTATCATTTAAGAGTTACCTAATTTATGTAACCCTATATCCATGGCATAATAATTTAGTATCGGTTGTTTTCATGAACATTGGCGAGTTCTGATCGGTTATTTATTTTTTTTTCATAGCTCCATGAAAAAAGAAATCACCTTGTGCTGAAACTACTGTTGCTGAAGGTTACTTTTGCGGATCCTGCACACGACTTTGCTCATTTACTTTCATTCAATTGGTTATTTTTCAGTATTGGAGATCTGAAAGCTGCTTCCCAATTGTATTCTTATGTCATACAAATAGGAGTGGCAGGGGCTTTAGATTTAGAAGTAAAGAAAATGAATGCAGTTTGAATTATTTCCGTGAGTGTATATTGTCTATAATATTAAATTATAAGGAATTAAGAGAATTTTATTTTTTCAATGGAGGTATGAGAAAAAAAAACCTGATCACATTTTTGTATGAAACCACCTTGCGGTTTCATACAGTGTGATTAGATTTTGCAGACACGGTTGTTCAACTTCAACGACAAATTAATAGGATAGAACAATTTACTAAAGGGGTCGGGCTAGAAATTAATTTAGAAAAAACTAAAATTATGGTGTTTAGAAATGGAGGGGTGGTTAAAAAAGCAGAAAAATGGTTTAACGATAAAAAAATGATAGAAATAGTACATTTCTATAAATATTTGGGTGTTTATCTCACAAGCCGTATGACATGGTCAAAAACACATTTGATGTTATCTTTACAATCTCAAAAAGTAATTAATTATGTTTTTCGTTTACGTAAACATTTTGGGACCATTTCAACTAGCGATATGTTTAAAATATTCGATGCAACTGTTAAACCAGTATTGTGCTATGAATCTCAGCTTTGGGGATATCAATGTATTGAGAAAATTGAAAAGATTCATGTCCAGTTTTGTAAGAGATTATGTTTTTTATCCCAAAATACATGTGATGTTTTAGCGTTTGGAGAGTGTGGTCGATTACCTTTAGGTACGAACTTCATCCCTAATTGTGTTAAATACTGGTTAAGCATTATTCGTATGAACAATATTAGGTACCCAAAACAGTGCTATTATATGTTATTGCAACTAGACGAAGCAGGTAGAACAAATTGGACAACACATATAAGGACTTTATTGTTTTCGTATGGATTTGGTCATGTCTGGATTTTTCATGAAGTAGGTGATGATAAGGAGTTTCTGCGTACCTTTAAAAAAGAATAATAGATTGTTTTACTCAAAAGTGGTATAGTGAAATTGACGTTTCTTCTAAAGCTTTACACTATAAAAATTTCAAAACGCTGCTAGATCCAGAATTTTATCTCAATACTGGCCTTTCTTATATACTTCAGAAAACTTTGGCGAATTTCAGGTGTTCGGCACATGATTTGATGATTGAAAAGGGTAGGCATTTGTCAATTGACAGAGAGTATAGATTTTGTTCTATATGTAAATCTAAAGATATATATATTGTAGAGGATGAATTTCTTCTTTCATTGTTCTGTATATGAAAAACTCAGAATAAAATACTTTAGGCCATACTGGTTAAGAGATAGAAACCTTAGCACGTTTTACGCTATTCTAAAACTAAATAAGAAAGATACAGTATATAAGGTTGCAAAGTACCTGTCGGAATCCTTTGCTTTGCGAAAAGAAATTTTAAACGAACTTGCATAGGGCATAAAGCATAAGAATGATGTTATTTCCTCATATATCATTTTATTTTCATTCAATTATAGTAGTCATTATTGTAGTTATAAAATATAGTTTATATAAATTTTGCTTCAATACTGAGTATTACACCTTTTTGCGACTGTGCATTTATGTTAAAGGGTTATGTCATTATACTTAATCTTATCTAAAATTATCTCTGTAATTATCGAATTTAATTAGATAAGTAGAGGACACTGTGAAAGGAAAAACATGCTGATTACTAGCTTCTTTACTTTTTAATGTTTTAAAATGCACCCAATCTGAGTTGTTGAAAAATAGGATTGCTAGAATAGTGATTTTAAAGTTTCTTATATTGTAGGAGTAATGCTGTCTTTTGTCACAATATTCTTTTTTTGTTTCTCCTTCTTTTCCAAAAGTTTTCATATGGGATGAAAATTAAATATCGTGTTCTAAACGTAATGGTTAGACAATTAAACCTAATCATTCAATTTTCATTTGCGCTTTTATTAGTGCTATGTCCGTCAAAGTTATTTTGACATATTGTGTTTGTCAAAATGTCATTTTTTTCGCTACTTTATCTTTTCTTACAATGTCTTCCAATGTCACTCTGAAAATAATTTATATGATATGTTACGGTATATGGGCCAGTGGCCTAAATACTTAAATAAAAAATAAAATATTATATTAGGTTTTTTTTCATACCTCCATGAAAAAAATAAATAGTCCTCAAATATAGATAAGAACCCCAGGGTATCTATTAACGTAAGAAAGGCCCTCGTATTGGCGTAATAAATGTACCCACATACTGATTTGTGTAGGTCCGTCGGATAAACATGTCATGTTTATCATAATTTGCATTTTTTTTCAATACGAGTATATACCAAACTGCAGGTCGTAAACTAGTGCATTCCGCTTCACTAAAAAGAAAGAAAAGAAGGATAACTGTCTGAGTTTAAGTGGAATGTATTCAACCTTTCACCAAAAATTCCCGACTTTTAACGAGAATGGGGAAAGGGGATTTCGAAGACACTGTAGGAAAAGGAAATTCTGGTAGCCAGCATTTTGACGTTTTCACGTAGTGATTTCTGACCTTTTAAAATTAATGTCCAAATTTGTATCATATTTATTTGATTGTCAGCAAAATTGCTTTCAATTTAGACATTTAAACAACTTAGCAGGATAGAAGGTTTACTGGCGAGAAAATGTACTTTATTTATATTTTCTCCATGGGCTACGTAGCTTCTCAAAGTTATTTCAGATTTTAGGCCAGACAGGTTTTACAAAGTTGTCTACAAATGTTACATAATCAGAAACGTGCGTCGATTACGAGGATAAGGATTTAAATCAGTGTCATAAAATCACTTAAAGAAAAATAAAAAAAAGACGAGTGAATTTTACTGTCTACAAAACTACCATTCCCGTTACACAGACCCACAAAATTACATTTTGAGCCACGCAGTGTGAAAAAGGGGCTTACTGGATCTGCGACAAGTATGGACCCATGTCACCCTTTGCAGACCTGAGCCGTAACTTTTCGCTATCGGTCAAATTTATGTATGTCAAAATAGCAGTCTACCTCATATTTCTTTAACAAATTGACATAATTGCCTTGCAACACCCGAACACGGGTATTCGGACATTTGCGTAAAATGTCGTCTCGGATCAGCCTGTGCAGTCCGCAAGGCTAATCCGAAACGACATTTTTCGTTTTTTAGCTCACCTGAGCACAACGTGCTCAAGGAGAGCTTTCAGGATCACCCGGTGTCCGTCGTCCGTCGTGCGTCAGTGCGTCAACAATTCTTTAAACATCTACTCCTCCTAAACCGCTGGGCGGATTTGAACCAAACTTGGCTGGAATGTTCCTTAGGAGGTCCTCTGTAAAAATGTTCACAGAATTTGATTCCATCAAAAACTCTGGTTGCCATGGCAACCAAATGGAATTTTCTAGGGAATTCTTTAAAAATCTTCTTCTCTGAAACCGCAGGTCAGATTTTGAAATAATTTCACAGGACTGTTCTTTGGGTGACCCTTTACAAAAACTGTTTGTAAAATTTTGATCCGTCAAAAAATGTGGCTCTGGTGAATGGAGGCTTCTTGCACCGTATAGAAATGAAGGAATTCTTAAAAATTCTTCTTCTCTGAAACCACTGGTCAGATTTTGAAATAATTTTACAGGATTGTTCCTTGGGTGACCCTTTTCAAAAATTGTTCGTAAAATTTTGATCCGTCAAAATATGTGGCTCTGGTGAATGGGGGCTACTTGCACTATACGGAAATTAAGAAATTCTTAAAAATTCTTTTTCTCTGAAACGGCTGGTCAGAATTTGAAATAATTTCACAGGGATGTTCCTTGAATGACCCTTTTCAAAAATTGTTCGTAAAATTTTGATCCGTCAAAAAATGTGGCTCTTGTGAATGGGGGCTACTTGCACTATAGGCGGAAATGAAGGAATTCTTAAAAATTCTTCTTCTCTGAAACCGCTGTTAAGATTTTGAAATAATTTCACAAGATTGTTGCTTGGGTAACCCCTTTCAAAATTTGTTCGTAAAATTTTGATCCGTTAAAAAATGTGGCTCTGGTGAATGGGGGCCAATTCCACTATACGGAAATAAAGAAATTCCTAAAAATTCTTCTGCTCTGAAACGGCTGGTTAGAATTTGAAATAATTTCACTGGGATGTTCCTTGAATGACCCTTTCCAAAACTTGATCGTAAAATTTTGATCCGTCAAGAAACACAGCTCTGGTGAATGGGGGCTACTTGCACCATAGGGAAATTAAATAATTCTTACAAATTCTTCTTCTCTGAAACCGCTGGTCAGATTTTGAAATAATTTCACAGAAATGTTCCTTGGATGACCCTTTTTAAAAAGTGTTTGTGAAATTTTGATCCATCAAGAAACATGGCTCTGGTGAATGGGGGCTTTTGCACTATATGGCAATGAAGAAATTATTTAAAAATTCTTCTTCTCTGAAACGGAAGATCAGATTTTGAAATTATCTCACAGAAATGTCCCTTTGGTAACCCTTTTCAAAAAATGTTCACAAAATGCTGATTTGTCTAGAAACATGGCTCTGGTGAATGGGGGCTACTTGCACAATGTGGCCATGAAGAAATTCTTTTTCTCTGAAATGGCTGATCAGATTTTTAAATAATTTCTCAGAAATGTTTCTTAGCTAAACTTTTCAAAAATTGCTCTAGAAATTTTGATCCATCAAGAAATATGGCTCTGATGACGGGGGCTATTTATACTATACAGACATGAAGAAATTCACAAAAATTCTTCTTCTTTGAAAGGGCTGCTTACATTTTGAAAGAAATGGCTATGGTTCTCTCAGAAATTCAGATGAGCGATCCAGGGCCATCTTGGCCCTCTTGTTATGTATCGGTATTTTATCTGTTTTACACAAGTCTATTGTAGCACAAAATCTAATGTCGGCGTAAAAGTGCCGTCACGGATCAGCCTGCGCTGACTGCGCAGGCTGATCCGAGACGACACTTTACGCAAATGTCGGAATGTCCCTTTTCGCGTGTTGCAAGCCATATATGAATCCATAATTCTGCGATAACTTGCCTGGTACCTTATAACTCGGAGATGCATTAAGACCCCTTTTGCCAGAGCACGGCTTATTTCTTGTCGATATCAAAGACAAATAAATCTTAGAGTTTTTGTCTATGTTTAAAAAAAATTATATGTGGCATTAAAACTATGTGGACGCGCCTTAAAATCGTAGTAGGAGGTCGAACTGCTTTGTTTGGCGCTGACAAAAAATATTCTAGATCGTAAAGTGAAAACAAGATAGCAAAACTCATTGTTCTTTTTTTTTACATTTCTTTAAAGAATATCTCATAAACCATCGAAGAGCCCCCTCCCCCAACACTTGCTGAGAAATGTAAAGTATTGAGTTCTCTCTCTCTCTCTCTCTCTCTCTCAATAAATCTGGCAAATTTATCAACAGAAGGATGCATAAAAAACACTCCAAATTAACCATTTTTAAAGCTCAGCTGTAAATTCCGTAAACGGTCAGGCGCCCATCTTCTTTACGTACGAAAATCAGCATGCAGCTTTTTTTTTTAGCTCACCTGAGCTCGAAGCGAGCTTTTGTGATCGTGCTGTGTTCCTCGTCCGTCGTGCGTAGTGTGTCGTCAACTTTTACCTTTTGTACGCAATAGAAGCCATATCTCCTATCTAATATTCTTGAAAGTTGGCTATAGAATGTAAGTCTTGATGATATCGCGGACGAATTCGAGAATATACAGGTATTTAGGGTGTCGGTACGAGATGCTGTAGATAGGATAGGTAGGAATTCATTTTTTCCAGAACTTTTTAGATGGACCATGTACCGGAATCACACCAACATTTTTTTTTCTAGATGAAGTGTTAGAATTTAGGGTCGGTAGCATTTCTAGGTAGGGTAGGGAAACCGTATAAACATGGATACTTTTTGGCCCATGTTGGATCAAAATCTAGGTCACTAAGTCGAATCTAACAAAAACTTTATATACCCTCTAAAAGCCACATTTGCATTTCAACACATGCAGCACACGAAAAGGAACATTCAGACACTTGGGTTAGGTGTCGTCTCGGATCAGCCTGCGCAGTCTGTTTTGCACAAGTCTACTGTAGAACAAAAGCTAATGTAGTGGTAAAGTGCCGTCTCGGATTAGCCTGTGCTGACTGCGCAGGCTGATCCGAGACGATAATTTACGCAAATATCCGAATGCCCCTTTTGGCGTGTTGAAAGCCATATATGTATGAAAAATTGCCAGAATGTTTATCATGAATACATTTAGGATGGTATTGAAAATTGGCTGGCTGAGTTTAATATTGGTTCACAAATGGTGAAAATCTAGGACACCAGTCAAATCTTTCAAATAGCTTGTGTCACGCTAGAGATGCCATTTCATCACATAACTCCCCTTATTTTCCATGTAATACAGCCATTACAAATTTTCTTGTCTCACACATGTGTGAGATAAGAAGATAGTTTTGTATTTGGTCAACAGTCTGTAATTATACGCTTCATTTCTAAAACATTGTTGACCAAGGTTCCTGGTGGAAACTAGCAGTCAAAATTCTTAATTGTGAAAAAAGTTTTTAATTTAATCACTTGTAGACTCAAAACAAATCAATATGTGCAAGTTTCTTCGGAACTATTTTTCTTTCGTAATGTACCTATCAAAGTAAGTGCAAAGGCTTCATGTAAATTTACACATGATACATGTATGCCTCTGGTTTAACACATTTTGGACTATAATTCTTGTTATACAGTAATGTGATAAAAAGAATCTGACACTCGTTGGTTTTTGAGATAAAGATTATTAAACTCGTCCACGAAAAAATGTTATTAAGCTCGCCAAAGGCTCGCTTAATAAGATTTTTCTAGGCTTGTTTAATAATATTTTATCTCAAAAATCAACACATGTCAGATCCTATAATTCTGTCCAATACTTATGAAAGTTGGTCAGAATGGTGTTCTTAATGATCAATACGATGCTGTGGAATACGGGTCACGGTGGGTAAAAAAACTAGGAGACCTTGACAAATCTTGGAAGACCCTTTTTTTAAGGCAACGTTTCCTGTCCAATAATCATGAAAGGCGGTCAGAATCTTAATTTGTTCTGATTGTATTTAAAATGGGAATTTGGCCGTATTGGGTTTAAAATTAGGCACAGAGAGAAATTCTTGAAAACGCTTGTGTACAAGCTAGAGGCCAAATTTGCGGTCAAGTGCTTATAAAAGCCTGTTAGAATGTTTGTCATACTATCTCGTAAGAGGTTGAAAGTAGGTCATACATCGTCAGGTTAGCGACTTCAGGGCCATCATGGCTCTCTTGTTTATTCTTGATATTTCATCAATCATATGATAGCACATGTTTTAGAAACGTACCCTCAGACAGATTGCATGATTCACCTGTATCCCACAACGTTATGGGTGAAATATACTTAAATTTTGTTGTTCAACAGGATAATTTTTTTCGGGTAAGACTTTAATAATCGTAACGTTACGACGTTCGATTTAATTCATGCACGGCCTTTCGAATAGTTAAAACAAAATAGATACTTTGTGAAAAAACATAAGGTCTCGTAAGAGGCTTTGCAGTGATAATAATATAACTCTTTTTATGGTGCCCACAAAGAAAAAAAGTAGCTGCGCAAATCGTTGCTTCCTTTTCCTCTTTTCTTCATCCTTTTGTATTTTAGTGAAAGCCTCAATTTTTAAGATGAGATGTTATAACCCATCATAATAAGAGAGCATATGCGTAGCATGGGTTGGCTGAAAACTTGAGTAGAATGTGAAGAAATGGCTAATAGAGTAACGCATGAAAAGTATTACAAGCGAACTAACGTTATGCTCTGTGAAAAGAGGGCTTAATGCAACTGCAAAAATCAAATATTTTATTGTTCTATTCTCTTTTAACGGCACGTGCGAAAGAAGAAAAAACCCGATTCCCCTGAGGTGCTAAGGGTAATTCATTATTTTGTCTTTATTCCAGTTCATCCCTGTGACAATGTCTCACAACGGCGGAACAGTTTCAAGTCGAATATGCGCAGTCTGCATCATAATGGTGGTTCTTCTCGGTGGCTCCGTCTGTACAGTTTATGGCAAAATGGTCACAACAAACAACGGTCAAATTGAAGGTTTCACTCAAACAATCCAGATCAATAATGGGCAAGCCTACATAGACACGTTTCTTGGAATTCCGTTCGCAACGCCCCCTCTCGGTGATCTCAGATTTCGTGCTCCACAGGAAGTGAAAAATTGGACGGGTATAAAACAAACTAAAACTCAACCAAATTGTTGTATGCAGAGCCCAGATACAAATTTTGATCGTTTTTACGGTGTAGAAATGTGGAATTGTAACACGCAAGTGAGTGAAGATTGTTTGTACCTGAATATATGGGTACCGCAATCACGTGACGTTACAAAGTTAACCACAATGGTATGGATTTACGGAGGATCTTTTACCTATGGCTCAATTACTCTTGACGTTTATGATGGGACATACCTAGCACTCAAAGAGAATGTAATTGTGGCATCAATGCAGTATAGAATGGGTGTACATGGTTTTCTATATACGGGTACTGAAGGCGCACCAGGAAATGTCGGATTAAGAGATCAGCAAATGGCCATGAAATGGATATATGATAACATCGAACACTTTGGTGGCGATAAATCTAAAATTACTATATTTGGTGAAAGTGCTGGATCAGCGAGCGTGAGTTATCATCTCATTCTACCTTCCTCAATGCCTTACTTTACCAATGCTATTATGCAAAGTGGAACTTTCTTTGCCAGATGGGCAGTGAATCCACCTGATAACGTTCTGGCCAAGTCTAGAACCTTTGCAAGACTTCTGAACTGTGATGATGATGATATGAACGAACTTCTTGATTGCCTTAAACAAGTAGATGCAATGGATCTGGAAAATAAACAATGGTTATTGAACGAAACGAACGTCGGAGTATTTGGAATTGTGGTGGACGGAGAGTTTTTTCCAAACTACCCAACATATCAGTTATCCTCGGGAAATTTTAAAGATACTGACATTTTACTTGGTGTTACCAAAGACGAGGGTGAATACTTTCTCGTATATCACTATCAGGATATAATTCTGCCGAGCAATATCTGGAATCGTGCTCCTCTAAATAGATCCGAATATGTTGAAATTATGAGTCGTATATCAGGTTATGAAATTGGTTTGGGACTCGATTTATTTTTGTATGTTTACGAAACCTCTAATCTGCCTTCAAACAGGGGTTTATATTGGGACATTCTTGATGATATGTGTAAGTATAAGTCAAGCGGCGTCAGAGTCCGTATTCACCAGTCAATCTGAAAGACAACCTTTGTGTTATTTTTCAAGATTTTTTTACTCATTTTTAAAGTAATACAAATTCTGATTGGCTAAACCAAATGGTTCATCTTGTAAGAAGTTGTCTAACTTTCTAAATTTTATGTTAGATTCTGATTGAAATTTAGAATGATTTGTGAATACGGACCCTACACACTAAAATATTAATCATTCTAGATTGCATTCCATTCTGTATTCTACGACTCGTTATCGAGATTGCATTTTGGCAAATTGTGCATGACTACAGGTTTAAAAAAGCCCCTTACTTTTTGTAATGGTCACCCTACTAACATTTTACATCACCTGAGCAAGAAGTGTTCAAGGTGAGCTTTTTATGGCCGTGCTCGGGCCATTATCAGTCGTCCGTCGTCAGTCGTACGCTGTCCTCCGTCCGCTGTGCGTCTTCCAGGCGTCAATAAAAATACTTTTTGTGAACTCAGTAAACCACAGTTTCAGTCAAATACTCGTGAAACGTGATCTTAATACTGAGTCGGGCGCGTTGGAATTTGGTTCAAAAACAGATCACTTGAATAAATTTTAGAGAAACCTTGTGTGCACCCTGGAAGCTTCATGTTCAGTCCAATTCTCATGAAACTTGGTCAGAATCTCTGTCTTCATAATAATTCCACAATATCGAAACCCGATCACGTCGTATCAAAAAGTTTGCCTCCGTGTCAAATGTTACAGAAACCCTCTTGTGCACTCTTCAGGCCATATTTTGTCAGCGTGATGATAATGAAACTTGGTCAGAATGTTTGCCTTCATAAGTAATTCGAAAAACTTTGAAACTGGGTCACGTCGTGTCAAACTGTAGGTCACTGGAGCAAATCTTAGAAAAACTTCGTATACATTCTAGAGGCCACGTTCTCCGTCAGATACTTTTTAAAGTTAGTCAGAATAACTGTTCCGATAATATCTAAAACAAAACCAAAATAAAATGGTCACGTTTAGTGAAACAAAAGCCTACTTGGACAAATCTTTTATTACCTTGCATGCACTTTACAGGCTAAAGTTTTGGCCAAGCACTTGTGAAACTATGCAAGAATGTTTGTCTTTATAAGATCTAGAACAAGTTTTACATTGATTATATTCTAGTCAAAAATAGGTCATCAGATCAAACCTTACTGGCAATCTGGGAGCCAAATAATCAGTCTGATACTTATAAAACTCGGTCAGAATGTTTGTTTTAACGATATTTTGGACTTGCCCGTCATGCGCTCGAATCCCGCTAGAGGCGGTTTGTATTTCAGCTATGCACTTGTGGGGAAATTTCCTGAGGATAACATTTGGTCATGTGAGATCAAGAAGTAGGTCACAGGGACAAATCTTTAAAAAACCAATCTGCGCTCTCTAGAGTCCATATCTTCTGTCCAATACTCATGAAACTTGGTTGGAATGTTTGTTTTATTGTCATTGCAAGAAAGTTTGAAATTTGGCACTTCGGCTCAAATGAACTCAGTGGATCGAATCTCATAGAAAAGTTCGTTTGCTCTTTATATGCTATATTTTCAGTCTAAGACTTGAGAAATTCGGTCAGAATGCTTGTCATGAAAACTTTAAAATCCGGTCAAGTCCCGTCAAAAAGTAAGTCACTCCAATATAACCAGGAAAATTAAAATTCTTGTGTGCACACTTAAGGCCACATTTTAAGTCTGTCTGATACTCATAATATTTGATAGTATCTTTATCTTCATGGCATCTAGTATTACATTAAAATTGGGTCACGTTATATAAAAAAAAGTTGTTTATTTTGAACATTTAAAAAAATAACATTTTTATACACTAAGGTAGCCTATTTTAATTCTGATACCCATGAGACATGGTTAGGATGTTTTTGCTGATAGTTTGGACATCTTTGATATTGGCTTAAGTCATGTCGAAATGTAAAACAAATATTAGATAAGAAAAGAATTGTGTGCCTTGTAGAGGCCATATTTTCAGTATGAAACTCATGAAAATAGGCAAACATGTTTGACCTAATAATTGTAAGTACCAGTTAATAATTGGATCATGTCAGGTCAAAATTTAGGTCACAGAGACAAATCTTAGAAAAACCTTGCGTGCATTCTAGACGCCATATATTCAGTTTTTGGATTCATGAAATCTGATCAGAATATTTGTCTTGATAATGTTCTGGAAAAGTTTTTAATTGAGTCACACTTGGTCAAAAAGTAGGTCAATAACATTCATCTGTTTGTAAACATTGTCACAACAAGGATACTTTCAACTTTATCTATTAAGGATGACTTTGTTCAGGTGAGCCCTGTAGGGCCAATGGCCCTCTTTGTTATATTTCTTAAATCACTCCGAAACTGTAGACGTAGAAATTACAACTCAAAATAGGTAAATTAAGAATAAATCATGACAATATTGCAGTTATAACATTTCTTACGAACAAAGTCCGTTACAAAAAAACAAATGAACAAATACATAGCAGGAATACAGGGACTGGGCAGGATTCTAACCTTGAATGCCCGGACGAAAGGCCAATACCAAAACCATTGAGCTAAAGAGAAGTCTCCCTAACGCATTTTAGGTATTATATTTAAACCAGGATGAAGCCATGCATGAAAAAGTGGTCTCCCGTAACACATTAACCAAATAAATATCTTCCTACTTTCAAATTTTATTTGTTCATGGCATGTAATTTATGATAGTGCGCTATATCTTAAACTAATGGAACTATCTTTATCACACGAAGGCATATAATGTCTTCTTTCATACTTTCTTGATTCACTGGTAAAGTACTAAAGCCCTGAGAACAATTTTATGTTGCTAACATACACATGAGCCATGCTCTGCGAAAAGGGAATTAATGTATCTGCAAAAAGTATCGACCATGGTCAGCCTGCGCAGTCCGCGCAGGCTGACCTGGGCCGAAACTTTTTGCAAGTGGTCTATTTTCTACATGTCTAAGAAAAACTTTTAACTCATGCTTCAGTTGTTTGTCAAATGAAATGGACTTGCTTTGTATCATTCATCTCGGGGATGCATTAATCCCCCTTTTGCCGGAGCAGGGCACATTTTATTGATTCATAGTTGTGCGATTTCTTACTTGGTATCATACATTACAGGGATGTATTAAACTCTAGTATGCCACAGCACTTGCTTTATTTCAGACGGCGACGGATATTTTAAATGCTCAGTGAGAGATCTTGCTCTATGGCACTCTCAGCATAGTTCGAATCACAGCGCTTTTGTGTACAGATTTGACTATATCAACTCGAACAATCCTTGGCCTTCCTACATGGGCTCGCTACACGGGTACGAGATTGAGTCGGTATTTGGTATACCGTTCAACCCGAAATACAACTACTCAGAGAGTGACAAGAAAGTCAGTGCCGATGTGATGCACTATTTTGCAACATTTGCAAGGACAGGGTAAGTTATCAAGAATTAAGTTGCTACATGTAAAATTATGAACAAGACAGTCAGTGACGATGTTAAGCGTTGTTATAAACATTTTGCACGTTTGCAAAATCAGGGTAAGTAACAAAATTTAAGCCATGATGTGGCAATTGAGGGATTCAATGTATTACCGAGATGCCTTATATGCAAAACAAGACATCAAATACTCAAGGGTCCATCAAATCCTGTCCTTCTAACAACCGACTAGAAGTTGGTAGGTAATGTAGTCCTTGGACTTGCAGAAAATATACAAAAGTTTCAATGTGATTCATTGTTTTGAAATGTTTGCCAAAGCAGTTCATGAACCGACACTTAACCTGATATATGAACTAGAATATTTTTTCAAAATTTTATTTTGCAACGTGTGCAAATTTAACTGTTGATAACTTAAACTTGCCTATTCTGTTCTCTTTCTTCAACATGGTTTTTTTTCTTTTTCTAACTCTAATTTTAATTCTTTTTCTTTCATTCTTTCTTCTTGCTCTAATTTTAATTTTAATGCCTTTTTCTTCATGTTCTAATTTTAATCTTAATTCTTTTTCTTTCATTGTTTCTTCTTGCTGTATTTCTTTCAATCTCCCTTTTTTTTTTTTTTTTTTTTTCCCCATTTGTAGTGTTAATTTCTCTAACTCAATTTTACTTTTAATGTATGTCTGAGATATAAGAATAAGAGAAAGAAAGATGAGCTAAGTATTTCTTCATCCACTAAAAACTGAACAAAATATTTTTTTCTTTTCATGCTTTACATAGTACCTTTAATGGCAGCCAGTTTATAATGAGTAGCAAGATCTAACAAATCTGATTTTCTTGCCAACTTTAACAGCTCCTATGACGACTAAGCAACAATTGTTTCAAGATCAAAAGACACAATTGCTTTTTGCTGGTTCAGTAGAATGTAAATAAGTTATCAAAACTTAAATATATCAACAAGAAAAAACTATCAATGTGGTGCATTATTTTGCAAGAACGGGGCAGTTTATCAACACCTAAATTGGCTAATGAACAAGACAGTGCCTTATATTTTGGAATTTTTTGTAGAAACTGGACAAGTTATCTACATTTAAACTGCTATCATGGACAAGAAAGTCATTGCCGGTGCATCATCATGCAAGGGGTTTTCTAAACATTATAACGACGTCTTTTAGGTAGCTTCTGCAGGAAGTTGCAACAAGCAGAAGATTTAAACCTTAATCTACCTAATAAGATATATTCGATGGAATCATCTCCGCATCGGACAAAGTAAACCAAAAGCACACTGTACGCTCTGTGCAGTCTGATTTTTATCTACTTTGATCTTTATTGTCCACAGAAGGTCCTTGAAATCGCGTGTAGTAGCCGCCTAAGGATTAAAAAGAAAACTCTTTGAAAACCTCGTAATCAGCAATGTTGTAGAATGCTTTCACATATTCTACAGGAATGTAAACAACCCAGCCTCTGATCTTACAACATGGCCAAAATTCACCGCCGATTCGGAGGAGTTCCTCGTAATCAGTCATAACTATACTGTCAGCAAAGGATTTAGAACGAAGGAGTGTACCTTCTGGTCGGATGTAGTTCCGATGCTTTCCGAGCTGAATTCAGGTAACTCTGTCCTCTTTGTTGCGCTCTGTCAGTTGTGTCCATTCGTCCGTCCTTCAGTCCGTCCGTTAGTTTCTTCGCAAGAGCTTTATTTACATCCTCTCTTTTTTACAAAGAAAAGAATACAAAGATGCTACCTTTTATGCAATTTACAGTCATTTATCAATAAACAATACAGAACATACTCAACATGTTATAACAGTGTTAAGTTTTATCTCTGTGTCTTGTCCTTTTATCATAATATTACAATTTTATCTCTGCAGTTTCGATAGAATACATACATGTATACTATGGAATATTTTCATTTGTCTCCATTACTTATTTACCAACCTACCTCTCTCTCTCTCTCCTTTTTTTCTATCTGGCTGTCTGTCTTTGTTTCTCTCTCTGTCTCTGTCTCTCTCACTGTCTCTGTCTTTCTCTCAATCCATGGCAATACTCTGTCTGTATCTCACCGTTTTACCTTCGCCTTTTATCATCTAGATCATCTAAGGCTATCTTTTCCGTATTGTATGATAAATATCCTGGCTTAACCAGTACATGAAACTTTTGGTCTTTTTTATCCATTAAAAGTATTCATTTCGGCAATTTGGCACTATCAGGGTTCATAAGAAGCCAGATCAGACAAAAACCGCCTTGTGTTCTACATTAATTTGTGTTGGCCACGTATCGAAAACTTTCCCTGTGGACAAATTTTGCGGGGAACTTTTCTAATTTCTGCTTGTCTATTGGGTGTACTTCTTTATAAATAAAGTAATTGCCTCGATAGTTTTGTTCCGGACGCCGGATATTTGTCTTAGGAGAGGTGAACGTTTTTTATCGCAAAAGAGCGAAAACATGGCTCTTTCAGGTCATGCAGTCTGATCTGAATCTGTGTCGTCCGCTAATTACTCAAGCTTGGTTTCAAAAACAAATTTATAAAACGTTCCGAATTTCAGTGGACTGTACCTTCGACCCATGCTAGCCTTTGCTGACTGCTCAGGCCGAAATGAGCTCATATTTTAGCACAGAAAAGGTTGGAAAACTCGTATAATTCCGTCTCGTTCCAGTACTCTTATCGCTCAGTCGAGAATACTTCTGGCTCACAAACAAGGAGTTATGGAGACTACCGAAAATAGAATGTTTGTCAGAACTCCAGTCATTCATTCAGTCACGGTTTCTGTCTCATTCCCTGCTAAACACCATAGGAAAGAAGCCATTTACATGGGGAGGGGGACATGATGTGAGAAGTACAACGATTGAGAGACAAGGAGTATACGTTAATAAATCCTATATAAAACTGACTGCTGAAATGACCCTAATCCCACATGTCATTACGACATTTCCAAAGTCATTTGCTGTTGATTTGTCAAAGGAGGTAATAGTTTGAGTATTTTTATATGTTTATATATATATTTTTTTCTTTTCAGGGTCAAAAAACAGCGGCGACACGAGCGGGTCCGAAAGTCATTGTACTTCCGGTCTCATTTTATCTGCCATAGTTTTTGTAGCATTCATTTACAAACTTGTTTAGATGTTATTTTTATCACATTTCCTTAATTACTGTAATTCATCTTTGTTGTCAGCCGTTTTTCTCCTCTAGTTTTGTGTTATTCTCTGCATGAAATCTGGCCATGAAATAAGCTAGTCGAACTAAAAACTATTGACATAAATTATTATAACTACTTGTTCCACACTGTTTAACCCATTACCACAAAATCCCTACTTTTGACGCCCCTGAGAAAGAAGCCTTTTGAAAACACTATGGGAAAAGGAGAAAATGCTGGTAACCAGCATTTTCTCCTTTTCCCACAGTGTTTTCTACCCTTCCCAGAACAAATTTCAATTTTTCAGTCACCTTTATTTTATCGTCTGCAAAAGCTTTCAATGTGGACCAGTCCAAAATTTTCTCGTGTGGTAATGAGTTAACTTCATTCTCATCACTTCTTCAGTACTCTAGCGACGGCCAATGCTCATTTCGATGCTGAGCCTCAGCCTTAATCTGCAAAAAAACATGCTTAAATTCGAAAGTACATGTAATCGATAGGTTAAACCCAAACCCGTAGCTAATTTAACCCTTTACTCCACAGATACTCATTTCTACACATTGCTTGTAGGAGCCTTTGGAAAACATTGTGGCAAAAGGTGAAATTGCTCGTCACGAGCAATTTCACCTTTTGTCACAATGTTTTCTATGCTATAAAAAAGGTGGCATTTACACATGAGAAACGGCTTCATCCTTGCTGTTATTTAGGTTGAATTAGAGATGCCATAGAAATGCCTTATGGGGTAAAGGATTAAGGTTGCAATACTTTCTTACAAGAAAATTCTGGACATTAAAAATATGAATTTTCTTAAGAGTGGTTGGTGACCCATAGATTTTGAAAAATCATCTAGCACAGAGTATAAACAAAAAGTTGTTTCCAGATCTCCGCCAAATACGCCTACCAGTACTGATATTTCCATTTATCCAAATGCTTTGAAAATTTGGCCGACACATTTATGTCAGAATGTAGATCCTGCATTTGAAGCTAAAATGTTCAACGACATTAGACAGTATTTTTTGTTTAAGGAAAATGTAGTTAGCCAATCTTCATATCATTATGGTATCGGCTACTGCAGATAAAGATCAGATTGCAGGGCTTACAAGTTGAGGTGGTCTTGAACTGTCGTGCTAAAAATTTTACCAGAGCCAACCAAATATAAGTAACGTCCACAATAAACGAAATTTTCTAAGTGAGGCGTCTCTTGGCATTTCGCGCCTGTGGTATTATCTGCGGTATTACTTATGTGCAATTTTGGGCTGGCTTTGCCACTGATTTTGTGCTTTGTATCTATCTATCTATCTATCAATCTATCTATCTATCTATCTATCTTGTATATTTTCTAGTCTTAGAAGGTTTATTCTTCTCAAGTAATGTGGTATAAAAGAAAGATTGGTCAGCACCTCTGTGTACACTCTTCATTCTGCAGATACAAAAAGTATCTAAAACGCGTCAACGTCAGTCTATATATAGCACTTTACATGTACTCCATGTTGTTTATGAGTATGAAAGAAGATTACTTAACTCATTACCTAACGACGAAAATTTAAGCTTGTCCAAACCGAAAGCATGTGCAGACGACATAATAAACTAAAATAAAATTTGAAATTTGTTTTGTGAAGGGTAGAAAACATTGTGGGAAAAGGAGAAAATGCTGGTTACCAGCATTTTCTCCTTTTCCTACAATGTTTTCTAAAGGCTTCTTTCTCAGGTCGTCAAAAGTAGGGATTGTGTGGTAATGGGCTAATATAGGCGGAAGATTTTTTTAAAGCGGGATGGGTGGAAAATAAATACATGATTGCCATTTATACTGGAGAATATTTTCTTTATGCATTTAGCTCTCATGTTATTGTATACACTTTGATGTCCCAATCCTCGATACATACACGGGCTCTTTCGAACGGCTATCAACAGTTACTTATAGAGATATACCTAATAGATTAGGCTTGACTTTACAAGCGCAAGGTAGAAATGAAGGATCAGACAATACGTTCTGTGCAGTCTGATATCATTATGCTGTTCGTAAATCTCTCTGGTTTTGTCTGTGAGTCTGAATGTGTGAACATTTAACCCTTTACCCCATAGATACTCATTTCTACGCATTGCTTGTAGGAGCCTTTGGAAAACACTGTGACAAAAGGTGAAATTGCTCGTGACGAGCAATTTCGCCTTTTGTCACAATGTTTTCTATGCTATTGAAAGGTGTCATATACACATAAGAAATGGCTTCATCCTTGCTGTTATTGAGGGTCAATTTGAGATACCTTAGAAATACCTTATGGGGTAAAGGGTTAAGGAGAGTTTGGTGTACATACATGTATATTAAGCTCGTAATACATATTTGCATATATACATATATACTTAAACATATATACAGTTTACATTGATTGTGTTTTTTTCTTCTTCTTGTTCTCAGATCAATAAAGGTCGTATTGCCATGCAATACATGTACCGAAAACATCACTATATAAAGAAGGAAAGCTATAAACGTCAGCATATTTTGCCTAAATATGGTATAGACTATTTTATTATGCTGCAAAGATTTTATTATGCTGCAAAGATATTGAGGATATTTGTTTTTTTCGGTGAAAGATCGAAATTTACATGTATTTCATCGAGTGGACACCATCGGTAATATTTTCACGAGTGGCGCAGCCACGAGTGAAAATATTACCGATGGTGTTCACGAGATGAAATAAATTTCGATCTTTCACCGAAAAAAGCAAATATTCTTTTTATTTCATGCTTTTAACCCTTTCTTGGAGGAGCTTTATCAAAAACCAGTACAGTTCTTTTTCCGTTATTCCCTGTGGCGTACCCCTCCCGCATAGCAACGCATTACAATATTACGTCATGCGCGAGAAATCTAAGGTAAATGACGTCATATTTCCCACCTGGTTGTCAGGCACGCGCAATTTACCTAGGCGACAAGAACATGAAAATCGGTATTTTCACTGCTGGCACCAGTGTAAGATCGAAAAATATTTTCACTGCTATTTCTCGATATCCTACCGGAAAGCATGAAATATTATGCTCCAAGGAAATTTCTCGTGATCAGACTTGATAAATTGCCCCGAACATATATGTCATATACATTGGCAAAACCAACGTAAAAGCAGTTTCCCTTTCGGAAACTAAATAATCCTAAATCCAAAATGACGGCGTCGATCAAAATTAACATTAAGATTATGCACCAAGCTGCACGAATTAGCACGTATTACCAAGGTTTGAATGACATCAGTTCCCAATGACGTCATTTTTCGTTGAATTAGGGCACTTAGAATGTTATTCTACTTCGTCAGCGCGCATTTTAAAAAAACAACACAGGTATACAGTTCACTCAACGATGGGATGGTAAAACTTTGACTTTTATGTGGAATCCGTCAGTAGAAAGGGAAGAATACTAGTAGATCTAGATCTAATGAGCAGAGTACTGGTAAAAGGAACATCATGAATGCATGGTAGGTGCACTTGCCGCCGCAATGATTATAGATCTAGATCTACACACAGATTAAGGAAAAAACAAACATCAGAGAATGAATCGAAACTGGGTCAACGAGGATGGTGCTCTCCATTCACGACGTAAATGCTCGAGTGTCCGTTTTCGTGAATTGCCTGCCAATTATTATTAACATCTGTCAATTGATGTTGCAAAACATTTGCTAACTGTCTATGATCTCCTTTTACGACGCTTTTTTTTTGTAAAAGTTTATGAACGAGTACTTATTTTCTAGTTATTAAAACAGGGCTCAAGATAAGAGGTAGTGGTAGTATTCGAAATACAAATTTTCTCTTCAAAACCCTATGTTGTGGGTACTCATTAGAATCGTCTCGATGAGACGATTCTAATGAGTACCCATAACATAGGGTTTAATGGACAATAATCAATACTGTCGAGTTTGAAATCAAAATCACTCATTCTACCTGGAGCTCTGTTTAGAAGAAAGCATCCTTTTCCCATGTGGCATATTTTTCCCCTTCTGTTGCATTATTTTCGACGGATCCTCGTTGGTCCAGAATGAACTCAGTCGTGGTCCTAGTAACAGTATGTGGCGAGGAACAAAGAGAGTGTGGTTCCAGCAGTAGTTATTGCGATTGCATTCCATACAAGTAGTATTCCAATTATTTGTAAACCCGCAGTCAAAAAAGCAATGGTCCTCTTCACAGTCTCAGAATGGTAAATGTAAATATAAACTGTTCCTAGAGCACCGCTGATCATGCATTGAAGCAGAAAAAGCTTCCAGTATTGTGTGTCCAGCACCAAGATCAAATACAGCATGTAAAAGACGCTTGCTAACAAAAAACCTTTAAAATGTGTGTAGTTTCTCTTATGACGCGAATGTTGGCCGGACAGGGTAACCTTGTCGATATAAAGGAAAACGATGAAATGTAGCCAACCGACCATAAACAACACAGCTGAAATGCAGTAATGCAGAATTTCGCTGCCTCTAAATGGTTTTGAAAACATGAATAGTGTGATACCTGCGCCTAGCATAACAACATTTACATAATCGAGATGTTTAAAAGCGTATGTTAGGCTAAAATCTCCATTAGAGTGAACCAGAACGCACGAGACATCTGCTACTCGCTTTCTGTGATACTCGATTTCGTTTTTAGCCCAGAAATTAGGAATTGGATATCCAATTCTAGCATTCTGTTCTACTTCTTTAATAGACTTTCCGTGATACACATTCATACTGCTAACTCTGAAATATCCCGTGTTTTTAGAAATCAAAATACCAGCACTCGATAAAAGTCCAAATATTTCAGGTCTTAAACCTGGGAGGCAGAAAGTGGTTAATAGTCCGTTACTGTTTGGTATTCTAACGTTTACCGTTGTTTCTTTCTCCAGAACTTCACAATGCTTTGTCGCTCTACACTTTTCTATTTCATTTATCTGATCCTCTTCGTAACTGAGTAAGTCCGTGATAGTTATACCGACAATGATAGCAAAAAGAAGCAAATGTGCTGAAATCGTTTTTCTGTCCGCCATATCTGTCGCACACCCGAGTCAAACGAGACACAAACGAAATGTTCGTTTTGCATTTTTAGGTAGCGACTATGTAGAGGTCATATTCCAAACCCACACAAAAAAGCTATTGTTGCAAAATAGTTATGCACGTGAAAAAAAAAAACTTTATTAAATGGTAAAAAAAAATAACTGATTAATGAGAACTCAAATCTTTAAATGTGACTACACGTTCTGAATGTTATGAGGAATCTGCGCCGAGCCCGACGTTCGTATCGTTCAAAAATTTAAAATCGTAGACACCTTCTTTTACTTTCGATTCGAATTCTATGTACTGAAATTGGACAGATTTGTTATATCAATATTAGCATAGATCGGCTGAGCTATAAATAGATTTCATATCAGTCCAAGAGATTACGCCATGGTGCAAGTGCCCGGACCTCATACAAACAAAGCGGGTGTATGACATAGAGAAAGAAGGGAAGTACGGAGACCGAGATACAAATATCATTAAATTATGGAAGAAATAGGTTTAAAAACGAAATCTGAGGGAGTGAAACACTGCTGTTATGGCACATGCAATAGCGATACCAGGTACAGATATCGTGGTGGCATGAAAGATGTATTTTTCATTCCTTTCCCGAAGCCGACGACGAAACGGGAAATTTGTGAACGCTGGATCAAGGCTTGTGGAAGACCTGTTAATGACTTCAATGTGCAAAAAATAAAAAGATGCACAAGTTTACATATGCAGTAAGCACTTTGTTGGAGGAAAAGGCCCGACTGCAGAATACCCGGATCCCATTCCAGCTTTGCTGCATACCGATGAACAGGTTAGTCAGAACGGCACCGCGGTCTCTCGTACTTGCATGGCACGTACATACGTGTATTGTTCAATGATTGCTATTGGAAGTACCTCGTTTGAATTGTAATTTCTTTGGTTTTCTACTTGTACTAAAACCCATAACGTGGTTATTCTGATTAGACTTTAAAATTTCCTTTACTTGTATAGGTCAGAAGGTTTCAAAGAAAGAGAAAAGCACCAACTCCTAGAAGCAAGCCATTGAAAGTCAGTAGAGTCGACGTAATACTTGCAGCAGAAAGCCTTCTTCAATTGTCTACCCAAGAACCCAAGCAGTCTAATTCAATGGTATGTTTTATTTTATTTGAATTTTATATGCCAACTGTAGAATTGAGATTCTGACTGCCTGAAAAGTGAAAATAAGATTTTGGAAATATTGTGGAAAAAGAAGAAAATACTGGTAGCCAGCATTTTGCTTTTATTTATCCAAAATATTTTTTCTTTTCCTATACAAATACTATTATGGTAGTATGCTGCTTTCATTTCACTTAACTAAATTTTATACATATAGATCAATATCTTTTTTCTCCCACTTAACCCTTTACCACACAATGCAGCATTTTGACACACTGAAGACATGTAGCTGTGGAAAACATTGTGAGAAAAGAAGACATTGCTTGTAACAAGAAATTTCTCCTTTTCTCACAATGTTTTCTACCCCCATATGCCACTTATTTATCATTATAATGCACTTTTAAAATGTCGTCTGCAATTTGTTTAAATTTGGACCAGTCTAAAATTTTGTTGTTTGGTAATGGGTTAAATATATATTCATATTTTCAAATATAAATTTGCTATTATTAGTTCCTTTTCAGCAGGAAAAATTGTAAAAGCTCACTATGTTTTCATCCATTTTTGGCCGAGGAAAGATTCACAAGCATACTTAACCCTTTACCACTCAATCTTAAGTTGAAACGATCCTAAATAATCCTTTTGAAAATGTTGTTGGAAAAGTATACTGGAATGAAAAAGCGAAAGACAGAGGATATTTGGCTGTTGGAAGTAGCACAAGCTTTGACTACAACTGCAATGACTACAAGTGCAAATCTTGTACGGAACAAATAATAGGAACTAGATATTTATCATTCTTATTACTTTTAATGAATAACAAAAGAACCTTGTCAATACACAATATCCATACTAATATTTACAGTAATACATGTTATAAAATTGTAAGATCTCTAAAGAAATCATGAGCAGTATTCTAGGCAGTGAACAAAATTTAGATAATATTGGTCAAATAGAAGGCATTTGAAAATGGTTATAGCATTTGCTAGAATAATTGTAGTTGTCTGAAAGATAGGTAGAAAAAAATGTTAGGGCGATGTTTAGTACCAAACTAAGTAAAATGATTGAATTCATTGCAGCAAGAAGAGAGTAGCCAATCACTAGAAGACAGCCGGAGTAAAGGACAAGATAAAAGTGTTCAGACTGATGAGAAGCACATGAAAGATGCAGGAAGCCAGACCATTTTCAATAAAAATTTCCTAAATGCAAAAATTGAAAACATGATTCTTCGTAACGAATCTAAATTAACAAATATGGATACTGGCAACACTAGAAAGCATTCTACTCCTATATTATCACTGGCCAGTGTCAAAAATGATGATTCAAAGATGAAATTATTTACTGGTGTACATTATTACCATTTTGTGGCCCTTTTTAATTTTTTAGGAGAATCTGTTTGTAACTTAACATATTGGGATGGTGAGAATACCAAAGAAAAAACTAAAACGGGTAACCGCAAATTTGAACCAATGGAAGAGTTATTTATGACCCTTGTACGCTTAAGGAGAGGTTACAATCTGCAGGCTCTTTCACATTTTTTTGGAATTTCTACATCGACCATTAGCACCATTTTAACTACTTGGATACAATTACTTTACTGCCATTTCAGTGATTATCGCACAGACATGTTTCCCAAAAGACAATATTTTAAGGAATATTTACCACAAGTATTTAAAACTTTCAAAAATATTAGATGTACTATTGATTGCACAGAATTTTTTGTTCAAATGCCAAGGGACTTCCGGCATCAAGGAAATCTCTACTCATCATATAAAAATCACCATACATATAAAAATCTAATAGCAGTGGCCCCTAATGGATCAATTGTATTTGTTTCTGACCTCTTTGAAGGCTCAATCAGTGACAGGGCTATTGTTGAAAAAAGTGGATTTCTAGATTTCATAAATCCAGGGGATATGGTTTTAGCTGACCGGGGTTTCCTTATTGAAGACTTGCTTCTGACAAGGCAAGCTTCACTCAACATTCCACCATTTTTAGGAAAACGTAAGAAGTTCACAGCACAAGAAGAACTTAAAACGAGACGTATTGCTAAAGCAAGAATTCATGTCGAAAGAGTTATTGAAAGAATTAAAACGTTCAAACTATTGTCTGGCAAAATTCCTCTTACTTTAGCGCCAATTGCTGATCAGCTTGTTTTTGTAGCCTCTTGTTTAGTAAATTTCCAAGAGCCACTTGTAAAGTGAATTTTTCATTGCATGCATTATCTTTGTAGGTGACAATATGTGAGAAAATTACTATTTCATGTCTAAATTACTGCACTATGTTTTTTTCTCCTTTTCCCACTATGTTTTCTACCAAAGAAATTGCACCATTTGAGTCAGTGCATCTATCCATAATTTCTTTTTCTTTTTTACCAGAACTCTGCATAATATACTTTCCAAGCCACTAGCTGCTTTCCCACATAACCATCACCAAAGCAATGGACAGGGTGAGAGAGGAATGAATGAATCCTGTGGCAATGGCCATCATCAATCTTTGCTAAAGAATATTGGCTGAGCCCGGGATCAAACCAGTGAAAAAGTTATCAGAAAATGCATAAAACATTGCTATAACGGATTGAATTACTGTATTTTTCAATGTATTTTATCCTATGCTTTCTCTTGTATGATATTTTTCTGTCAAAGCTTTTCAAAAGATTGGCGGAAAAGCAGAAAGTACTGGTTACCAGCAGTTTCCTTTATCAGTGAAAGCATTTACATATAACCAGGTAAATGTTTCCAAATGAATGAAATTTGATGGTCAAAAACACAAGAAAATATAAATACGGAAACGAAAAATGCTGGTAACTGGCACTTTCTCCTTTCCTCAAGCTTTTCAAAAAGTGTTCTCTCTTAGGGTGTTAAAACCCAGCTTTGATTTGTTATGATGGAACCCAAGGTGGGTTAAAGATGAATATTTTACATATAGATATAAATAATAATAGATATAATAATAATAATAAAAAAAGATACAAACATTTTCCAAGTTTCTCATTTGTTAAACAATGAGTCTTCTCAGTTGCAAAACTGCAAGATTTATGATAAAGATAAGAATTGTTCATATACAAAATATAATTAACTCTTACCCAACAAAGATATTTTAGACTGGTCCAAATTGAAAGCATTTGCAGACAACAAAATGAATGTAACTGAAACATTGAATTTTGTTTAGGGAAGTGTACGAAACATTGTGGGAAAAGGAGAGAATTCTGCTTACCGACATTTCCTCCTTTTCCAACAATGTTTTTTTATCAAAAGGTTTGTTTCAAAGGGTCATTAAAAGTTGGGATGGTGAGGTAAAGAGTTAAGAAATATATGTACAGAGGACAAAAATAGTCAGAACAATTGATTTATTTCAGGAAACTTTTTGAAAACATTGGATTATAAATGCTGGTTTTCAGTTGTTCTTATTTTCCTGTAATCTTTTCAGAAGTTTCTCTGTTGAATCACTTGTGTGTTAAAGGATTATCATTTTGTCAACTAATTGAATTCAATCTGTCAAAAGAAATGGATTCAATTTCCGAGGAACTCGCATTTCAAACAATTCAGGAGCAACCACTCTATGCCATAGAGCTTTTAAATTGCGTATCATATTTGAGATAAGCTGATCATCTCGTCTAATCCTTTCAATGCTAGGCTTTCCAACTGGTGACCATAATACAAAGTCACACCAGTGACGATCTGTTATGGCCAACTGCAACTGAATTTGAAAATAATAAGAATGGTTTGGTTTTAGACTTAGAACTGAATTCTCATCAACATGGATAGTAAAACACGAATGATACAAATTGGATTTCTTTACCGTTCCATCATTTACTTTTGAAAACAAATTTTGAGGTGCAATTGTACTAAAGATTTTCAGACATTTTATTTCTACAAGCCCGTGTTTGAATTGCTCAGCTGGGTCCATCACAAACTAGTCTAAGGTAAAAGCGGGAAGAGGTGTAGGAGATATGGGAGAACACATTTATGCCATTTTCTCCCTCAAAACATACCTGTATTGATTACTCTCTTACACTAACACGGGTAGGAAACTTCATATTCAGAGCCAATGGCTCTGACGAGAAAATATTGTGTTGGTCTTCTGTTTCTGAAGATGTCGGCTGAAAAACAATCCCAAAACAGGTAGGCATGTCAATATATGTAATTATGTGTTTTTATGTCTTTTTAAATTACAAAAAAGGAGAATGTCATTCGATGCTCTTGTCTTTCAACGTGTTTTCTGCACTACAGAAAGTTGGAACAGGTGTACGATGTTGTCTGAATCATTTGTGGCGTGGGTTGACCATAGCTAAAATAATAGGTCTCGGAGATAAGTACAGGCTCTTTCTGCCCATAAATAAGCAAAGTAAAGAAATGTTCCTGTTCTACAGGCTTAGATAATTGTCTTTGCCGTTTCCATTCACTCAATGCAAGAATCGACAGAAAACTACACAAAAATGGGCGTAATTTAAGAAAGGCTCTGATTGTGTAGGTCGGCTACGAAAATATCGGTTGGCTCCGATAGAAGAAGAATTTCGTTTATTTTTATTTTTCTAATTTCTGGGTATATAACATTATAAGAAGGTGCGTCGAGTTAAATGTGAAGCAACAAGTTCATTTTATGAGGGGCGTTCAATAAGTAATGCCCCTGACCCACTTTCAGTTGTCTGATCTAGCTGAAATTTTGCATGTGCAATTATTTATATCTCTATGGGTTATGTGGCAAATTACAGCTCTGAAATAATTGCGGTTTCTTATTTACAGGTGTTTGAACTGAGTCATGTGTGTGACTGATATCTGATAGAAAATGAGTAAAAATTACTTCTTGTAACCCAATGGTCATTTAAATTCTAGTACAGACTTCCGGCCATACTTGAATTCACGATGCCAGCGTTTTACAAGGTCATCTTTGAATTCATCAAAAGTCTCCTGTGGTGTGCATCTTTTCAAATACAAAAACTGGATCACTGCGCGACACTCAACAGGCTCCCATTTCACACCTGACTCAGTTCAAATACCTGTAAATCACAAACAACAATTAGTTTAGAATTGTTACTTGCCACATAACCCATAGAGATATAAATCATTACACATGAAAAAAATTCAGCTAGATCAGACAACTGGAATTGGGTCAGGGGCATTACTTACTGAACACCCCTCGTAAGCCTATTGTCTCATTGAGTTTTATATATGGAAATAGCAAAGAATTACTTTACCAATTTTACATATTGTCAAATTAGCATTTTGCTAATATGAATGTACGATCAGAAAACGTAAATGATGCCATTCATTCTGTTTTTAGCGTATCTGAGCACAACGTGCTCAAGGGGAGCTTTTAGGATAACGATGTGTCCATCGTCCGTAGTCTGTTGTCAACAATTTCTTTACACATCTCCTGCTCCTAAACCATTGGGCCAATTTGAACCAAACTCGGTAAGAATGTTTCTTAGGAGGACCTCTTTAAAAAGCAGACCCGTAGGAAGCAATTTTAGATTTTGGGGACCCAAAATTTTCAAGATCGGCTTGTCCCTATTTGACATATATATTGCGTTTGGTTATGCAGTGAGAAATAACCCACCTACATATACTAGGGACCGAAATAGAAGGAAATTTGTTCAACAATGTGGTGAATTATAAGATTTGGAGTAAAAATAAAGCAGAAAATCACAGTGAATGAAATGTGACGTCATAAATTGTTTGGTTTCTGTCAGATAACAAAAGTAGAAGAAGAAAATCCGTGGCCCGCCTCCATTTGTTTAAAACTTTTAATTCGTTTGAAATTTTCGATCAGCGTATCGTTAGTAAGATACTCTGAAATATTATTTCATTTTATTTATACACGGTGATTGTCTAGCAATATTCGGCCAAACACTGACGCAGTCATTTTATTGGTGATCAAATTATTGGGGGGGGGGCCGCCCCCCTCCCCCTGCCCCCCTTTTCATACGACCCTGAAAATTGCTCACAGAATTTGATTCCATTAAAAACCCTAGTTGCGAGGAAATTATTTCAAAATCTTCACCTCTGAAACAGCTCGTCAGATTTTGAAATCATTCCACAGAGATGTTCCTTGGGTGACCCTTTTCAAAAATTGTAGGCGAAATTGTAACCCCGTAAGAAACATGGCTCTGGTGAATGAGGGATATTCTTTATACACGGTGATTGTCTAGCAATATTCGGCCAAACACTGACGCAGTCATTTTATTGGTGATCAAATTATTGGGGGGGGGGGGGGGGGGCCCGCTTCCCGCCTCTTCGTATGGCCCTGAAAATTGCTCACAGAATTTGATTCCATTAAAAACCCTAGTTGCCAGGAAATTATTTCAAAATCTTCACCTCTGAAACTGCTCGTCAGATTTTGAAATCATTCCACAGATATTTTCCCAGGGTGACCCTTTTCAAAAATCGTTTTGGAAATTTTTAATCCGTCAAAAAACAACAGCTTATTGTTGGCAACTGCATGTGGTTCTCTCGTTGGACTTATGATTTTAGTCACTTTGGAGCACATGCGCTTCTGCAAGAAATTGTTCTTGGGTGATCTATCCAAAATTTATTCGCAGAATTCCAATTTATCAAAATCACTGCTCTGGTGATAATTGTATGGGTGGTGAATCACTGCTCTGGTGATAATTGTATGGGTGGTGACAGATTTCGAAATGACTTTTACAGGTGACTTTTTTAAAATTGCTTTGCAAAATAATGATTTTTTTCCCAAAGTTTCAATCATATGTAAAGAATTATGTTGATGAATGAATAATGATTCAACAACTGCATAATGCAAATTCATGCATCTAGACCATTCAAACACGTGTTGTGTTTATTATTCTCGTACTTCTAAAAGAAAATATTTTTCATTGTTTGTGCATATGTGTGGGCTGCATTTGCGACAAAAGCACGAAAAATTTTATATATGGACCATTCGGTCTAATCAAAAGCTATGCAGAAGTATTTTCAAAATAAAGATAGACTTATGTTAAACAGCATTTTTCTAACGTGACAATACCGTTCCTTCGTATTTTCATACATGCAGTCATGTTCCATCCAACAAATGAACTAAATTTTGGAGGGAAAGATATTAATGGAAAAACAAAATTTACGTCCTTACTAATTATTTACAGAAAACTAAAATTTTGAAAGGGAGCCCTCTTGAATCGGTGTCCAGTAACATAGTCAGAGCCGGTCCACATAATCAGAGCCTTTCTTTATTTTGATCAGTTCTTGTGCTTTTCCTTTCAATTTTTTACCA
This sequence comes from Tridacna crocea, assembly GCA_943736015.1. Classification (NCBI taxonomy): domain Eukaryota; kingdom Metazoa; phylum Mollusca; class Bivalvia; order Cardiida; family Cardiidae; genus Tridacna; species Tridacna crocea. The sequence continues at coordinate 33,167,888 of OX031063.1, read as the reverse complement.
GTAGTGAATGTAACATTTCAGGACATTGGTTCACGGTCTTGGGACAGTAAGACTCTCTCTTACTTGCCAATTAAATGGCAATAACAGACTGAATTTATCTCCGAGACGTATTATTTTTATCCGGGTAGGAAACTTCATATTCAGAGCCAATGGCTCCGACGAGAAAATGTTGTGTTGGTCTTCCGTTTCTGAAGATGTCGGCTGAAAAACAATCCCAAAACAGCTAGGCATGTCAGTATTTGTAATTATTTGTTCTTATGTCTTTGAATTTCAAAAAAAGGAAAATGTCATTCGATCCCCTGGCCTTTCAACTTGTTTTCTGCTCTACGGAAAGTTGGAACAGGTATACGATGTTGTCTGAATCATTTGTGGCGTAGGTTGACCGTTGCCAAAATAATACGTCAAGGACCTAAATTCAGTCTCTTATTACCATTTAATTCGCAAATAAGAGAGAGTCTTGCTGTCCCAAAACCTTGAATTAATGTCTTGAAATGTTACATTCACTACTGGTAAAAAATTGAAAAGAAAGCACAAGGACTGATAAAAATGAAGAAGGGCTCCGATTATGCGGCACGGCTCTGACGATGTTAGTCGGCACCGATTCATGGGGGCTGCCTTTCAAAAATTTACTTTTCTGTAAATAATTAGGAAGTAAGTTTTGTTTTTCCATTGATATCTTTCAGTCCAAAATTTAGTTCATTTGTTGGATGGAACATGACCGCATTTATGAAAATGCAAAGGATTCGTAATGTCACTTTAGAGAAATGTTGCTTAACATTAGTTCATCTAAATTTTGAAAATACTTCTGCATAGCTTTTGATTAGACTGAATGGTCCATATATGAAATTTTTAGTGCTTTTGTCGCAAGTGCTGCCCACACATAAGCACAAATAACGATAAAAATATTTGCTTTTAGAAGTACAAGAATGATAAATGCAACACGTGTTAGAATGGTCTAGATGCATGAATTTGCATTATGCAAAGTTTATGAATCATTATTCAGTCATCGACATAAATGTTAATACATGATTGAACACGTGGAAACAAAATCACTATTTTGCCAAGCAATTTTAAAAAGGTCACCTGTAAAAGTCATTTCAAAATCTGTCACCACCCCTAAATTCATCACCATAGCATAGGTTTTGGTGAATCAGAATTCTGCAAATAAATTTTTGGATAGTTCACCCAAGAACAATTTTTTGCAGAAGAGCAAATGCTTGAAAGTGACTAAAAGCATATGTCAAAATAAAGTACCAGGGTCACCCTAGGAAAATATCTGTGAAATTATTTCAAAATCCGAAGAAGATTGTTCTAGCATTTCTTCAGGACCATATAGTCTTAATAGCCCACAGCCATCAGAGCCATGTTTCTTGATGGATCAAAATTTCTCGGATACCTTGTGAAAAGGGTCACCCAAGGAACCTTTTTGTGAAATTATTTCAAACTCTGACCAGCCGTTTCAAGGAAGAAGAATTTTCAAGAATTTCTTCATTTACGTATAGTATGAGTAGCCCCCATTCACCAGACCCATGTTTATTGATGGATCAATATTTTGCGAACAAGTTTTAAAAATGGTTATCCAAGGACCTACTTTGTGAAATTATTTTAAACTCTGATCAGCCGTTTCAGAGAAGAATAATGTTTGAGAATTTCTTCGTTTCCTTCCAGTGCAAGTAGCCCCCATTCACCAGAGCCATGTTTATTGACAGATCAAAATTTAGCGAACATTTTTTGAAAAGGGTCATCCAAGGAACATCTCTGTGAAATTATTTCAAAATCTGACCTGCGGTTTCAGAGAAAAAGAATTTCTAAGAATTTTTTCATTTCCGTATAGTGCGAGTACCCCCCATTCACCAGAGCCATGTTTATTGGTGGAACAAAATTTTGCGAATAACTTTTAAAAATGGTTATCCAAGGAACATCTGTGTGAAGTTATTTTATACTCTGACCTGTCCATTATCTCGCGCTAGTTGGCATTCTATAAATACACATCTATCTAATTTGGGCATCCTGGGTACATAACCGAACCACTTTCCTACGCAACAACCGTTTGAATGTCAAACTAAAATAAACCTTTACTCCATAAAACGCTATCTCGTGCAATTCACTCAGCTATGATCAGCAGTTTAGAGAAATCTTGAGCTATAGCAGGTCTCATTTCTCCTCAAACGTATTGATAAAAGATATTTTCTACTATGCTAATTTATAGAGCGTGATATTAAAGTCTGTCTGCTTTCGTGGCTAGTGATGCGTCATATAAGACAGGTCGAATCTTCGAAGAATATGACATGCGCAGACAACGCTGACCTGCCAATTCAGAGAATAATAATGTTTGAGAATTTCTTCATTCAGTCCGTACAGTGCAAGAAGCCCCCATTCATCAGAGCCATGTTTCCTGAGGGATCAAAATTTCGCCAACAAAATTTTAAAATGCTCACCCAAGGAACATCTCTTTGAAATTATTTCAAAATTTGACGAGCAGTTTCAGAGGAGAAGATTTTTAAAGAATTTCTCTGAAATTCCATTTGGTTGCCATGGCAACTAGGGTTTTTGATTGAATCAAATTCTGTGAACAGTTTTTAAAGAGGACCTCCGAAGGAACATTCCAGCCAGATTTGGTCCAAATCGGCCAAGTGATAAAGGCAGTGAAGATGTTTAAACAAATAGTTGACGATGGACGACGCACGACGGACACATCTTGATCTAAAAGCTCCCCTTGAGCACGTTGCTAAAAACTGGAATGAATGCCATCATTTACGTTTTCTGATTGTACATTCATATTAGCAAAATGCCAATTTGACAATATGTAAAATTGGTAAAATACTACTCTTTGCTATTTCTATATATAAAACACAACGGGAAAATTAGTTTAGAATGAACTTGTTGCTTCACATTTTACTCGACGCACCTCCAGTTTGTATACCCGAAAATTATAGAAAAAAAAATAAATAAACGAAATTCCTCTTCCATCGGAGCCAACCGATATTTTCATAACCGACCTACACAATCGGAGCCTATCTTAAATTACGCTTGTTTTGGGTAGTTTTATGTCGATTCATGCATTGAGCAAATGGAAACGTCAAAGACAATTATCTAAGCCTGTAGAACAGGAAAATTCTTTACTTTGCTTCTTCAAAGGGCAGAAAGAGCCTGCATTTATCTCCGAGAGGTATTATTTCGGCTCCGGTCCATCCACGCCACAAAGGATTCAGACAACAACATACACCTGTTCCAACTTTCCGTGGTGCAGAAAACAAGTTGAAAGAGCAGAGGATCGAATGACATTCGCCTTTTTTTGAATTTCAAAGACATAAGAACACAAAATTACAAATACTGATATGCCCACCTATTTTGGGGTTGTTTTTCAGCCGACATCTTCAGAAACGGAAGACCAACATAACATTTTCTCGTCGGAGCCATTGGCTCTGAATATGAAGTTTCCTACCCGTGACTAAGATGGTTAAAAATGACTACCCAAACCATTTAAAACATCAGAGAATTTATCTGGATAGCTACAGATCATTTGCTAATACCTGTTATACCTACTTGCTCAAATATGTTGTCTTGGCGTTCCATTTACAAGCTCACACTTGTTATTGTCCGTCTTGTTTATAACGTTAGTGATTATATACAGTCAGACAAAAGTTAACCCTTTACTCCATAGATACTCATTTCTACGCATTGCTTGTAGGAGCCTTTGGAAAACATTGTGGCAAAAGGTGAAATTGCTCGTGACGAGCAATTTCACCTTTTGCCACAATGTTTTCTACACTATCAAAAGGTGTCATATACACATAAGAAATCGCTTCATCCTCGCTGTTATTTAGGATCAATTAGAGATCCCACAGAAATGCCTCATAGGGTAAAAGGTTAAGCATCACCAAAACTGACTAGCAAAACCCATTTGCTTAGATCAGCATTACTCATGCCTACAATTTGCCATTTCTGGGCTTCGGAAAGTTTTCTCGTAGCCATCCTTTCATTTGTCTCATAAAGCAGCCCGTTACTTGTCTAGTGGGTCCGTGCATAGCTTGAAAATATACCAAATAAAAGGTTATCCATTAAAGAAAAATAAAGTATGACTGAATTTGTTCGGGTCATGCTTATGTCTGACTGTATATATTGTCATTTGTTTAACTATCCACGAGATAACAAAATGTTTCAACATCCCAAATCCAAGTTATTTTCAGACGGCAGACCGAATGACGGAGAGCAGAAAATATTTCTGTAAAAGAAGAAAAATGCTGAGGTCGTTAAAACGCACGACTGTTTGTATAGGGTTAACTCTTTACCAAACTACAAAACTTGACAGCAAATTGATCATACAAGTTTGCAGACGACAAAGTATATGTGAATCAAATGGTTATATTTTCTTTTCATAGTGAAGAAAACATCATGGGAAAAGGAGAAAATGCTGGTTACCAGCATTTTCTTCTTTTTCCATAATGTTTTCAAAAGCCACATTCCTCGAGGTCGGAAAGGGTTGTTTCGTGAAAATGTGAACAAAGCGCCAAACAGACACACGTGTGTAAACTATACCTCTTTCGACGGCCAAAATAGGCAAAAAACAAAAATGATTTTCCCCCTACAGCCTTGGTTAAACAAGCGGACGGTCGAACTCATAAGATCAGATCGCACGTTCCAATTGGTCTGATCTTAATGTAGGTTGTCTGCCATAACGGTAGTTTTTTTTTTAACCGGGGCAATGAAATACAATGAAATGAGTTTTAACTCTTACCCCTCTATAATGATGATTTATGAACTTCACAAGACAAAGGGAATTATTCAAGTGTTGAAACTTCATTTTCAAGCTGTTTTGCCATAGAAAAGACGATTTCTATCACACGCTGTAGCTCCAAGACTTAAAGGTGGGTACTTAGGTTTTGCACATCTCACCAAATTAAAATATTTATATATATATCACTGAAATTTATATGAAAAAAACAATACAAATCATCAATAATTAAGAATCATAAAATTACACAAAAATATTTTGTTGATGGTATTCCCCTAAAAGGCTACGTAGCCTCTTAAGCTATTTTTAGATTTCGCGCCAAAAATAAAAAAAGGCATTGTGGGAATGTTGAGTGACTGGCACGTGACTAATGACGCTTAAATTCCATAACATAACAAATATGAAATAATTTTCCATAATGTCTTCTTCGGACGCTATGTTTGAAGCTTCGTCTGTGTATTTCCGGTATGTAAATGAGCGAGTTGCTCATGTAAAAGTAGACCGTGTTTCCCGTCGGTGTCAACCTGGGCTGTAGTAAATCTCTAATTTCTCATTTTGTCGGATGGTTTTCGACTACTGGGGATTTATGTATGAAAATTATAAGGCTTTGGGAGTATAAGGATGATTTTTTTGTATTTTTGCAAAATTTCCGCCCCAAATTCTGAAGGGCCACCTTTAACAGCAGGTTCTTTCCAGTCTGATTGTGAATTTTCGCAGTGGAGCAAAAAGCATATAGTAGCACTATGCAGCAAAATAGTCAATAGTCAAAATCAAATCGGACTCTTTTCATAACAGTCTTTTCAGTCGATCGAAAGGCCTCGTCATTTCAACGTGAAAGTCACAATATCTCACAGGACAGCATGTTATATAGAAATCGGATCATACTGTATACTGTTTTTTCCGGAGAGAATGTTTGGAAAAGTATCTTTTTGGCCAGGTTTATCTTTAGAACGCCGAATAATAAAATGGACCTTCTTCATTAATAAGTAAAATTACCGTAATATTGGTGATACAAGGTTATTGGGCCCCTTGTCTGCGCATGTCATATTTATCGAATGTTGAAAGATCATGGAATTACATGACAGTCTCCTTTTTTCGAGATTCAAAGACATAGATCACCCTAGTACGGAGCCCGGTAGGTGTCATGCTCTACACATTTTTTATTTCGAAAAAAACGAAATGGTAAATCGTTAAAACGAAATACTAAATCGTTAAAACGAAATACTAGTAGTATTTCGAGAAAACGAAATACTAAATCGTTAAAACGAAATGCTATTTCGATAAAACGAAATAGATACAGGGTGTCCGGAAAGTAAGGTAACACTTTCGTACATTTATATTTTGGTTTAGAATACAAGATAACGAGATGAAATATATATACATGTAAATAAAACGTGTAAGTTTTTTTGTGTGATGATTTAATTCAATTTTCTTAACATTTTATGTTTTTATACAGATTTCATTTCAAAAGTCCTTTTTTCTGTCATTGGCGTCATTTTACAATTAATGACTTTTGCAGCGAGACGGCAGATTATGCTCTTACCATGCCGATCATGCCGGATGATATTGTGAATCACTTGAGTGCACATTTCAATATCAATCTATTTCAGTGTAAGTGGTCTTTAACAATATGCCTCATCTTGGATGAGGCTGTCAACCTTTGACCTTTTAAACTAACAGAAAGAAGTCGCACATGTTGAAATCAGAATAGAGTCGCCCTCATTCCTCATTGCAAAGCAATTGGTTCATGCAGGAAAGTGCTACGCCACACACATCTAAATCTGTGGCAGACTTTTTACATAATATGTTCAGTGATATAGAGTAATGTCTAAACGATATCCGGAGATAAGACATGGCCTGCACACAGTCCAAAACTCAACCTTAACCTGCATGACTTCCACCTTTGCAGTGTGTTGAAGTCAAAGGTCTACGATCCCAACCTAAACAACCCAGACCTGTCGTTAAAAAAATCCTTCTAGTGAAATCAGTATGATTGATGTTTGAATGCATTTCAAAGTGAGTGAAAAATTCATTGTGCGTGTTCGGAAAGGAAAGAGTGCAAAAGACAGTCACATTGAAAACGTCATTAATTACTAAAATGACGCCAATGACCGAAAAAGGACTTTTGAAGTGAAATCTGTATAAAAGTGCAAAGTGTTATGAAAATTCAATTCAATTATCACACAAAAAAACTTACACGTTTTATTTACATGTATATATATTTTTCATCTCGTTATCCTATATTTTAAGCCAAAATATAAAAGAACGAAAGTGTTATCTTACTTTCCGGACACCCTGTATGTTCGGAACGCTTGGTTGTCATTGTCATGTGAGATGAGTGGCTACGGGCTTTTTCGTCCCAAAACCAGTCCGTCCCTGGGCTTGTTCGTCCTCTGGGCTTGTTCGCCCGAGCTTGTTCGTCCCTCACTCCTTATAGGTCTTGTTTGAATGTATAGTGCTATTTGCCTTCTAAATTACTTTAAATAAAACGTTCTCTTGGTCGTTTATAGTACTTCCCCAGGCCCGTAGGAACGGGAAGGGGAGGGGTGCGGGGGGTGCTTTAAAAAGCAAATTTAAATATTGTCAAAACCTTGCATTTACATAGTGTACAATTAAATTAAACTTTAATTCTTGTTGATTAAACGTCCTGTTCCAACCGATCTGCTTTTTAAGCTCCCCTGAGCACAGCGTACTTAAGGGGAGCTTTTAGGATCACCGTAGTATGTCCGTTGTGCTTCGTCCGACGTCAACAATTTTTTAATGATCTTCTCCTCCTAAACCGCTTGGTCAATTTGGACCAAACTTGGCTAGAATGTTCTTTGGGAGGTTCTCTTTTAAAACGGTTCACAGAATTTGATTCTATCAAAAACTGTGGTTGTCATGGCAACCAAATAGAATTTTCTAAGAAATTCTATAAAGATTTTCTCCTCTGAAAACGCTGGCCAGATTTTGAAATAATTTCACAGAAATGATCCTTAGATGACCCTTTTGAAACAATGTTCGCGAAATTTTGATCCGTCATAAAACATAGCCGCGGTGAGGAGGGCTGTTCACATTCTTTAAAAATCTTCTTCTCAGAATTTGAAATAAATTCACATTAATGTTCCTTGGATGCCCCTTTGGAAAAAAAATATTTATGAATTTTTGATCCGTCGAAAAACATGGCCATGGTGGTGGTTGTTTGGTTGGTTGGATGGTTGTTTTGGGGTTTAACGTCACTTTAACAGCTAGGGACATATCATGGCGTTCGGTGACGCACATTTGTTTCCTGGCTTTCTCACACCAGTACTAACACAATTTTATTTCCAAAGCCATCGACTACTTTTCTGACATGCTTCAGCAGAGGTGAGGGGCGAAAATACGCCGGAAAGCAAATTCGACTCAACCGGGTATCGAACTCACAGCCACCAGGTCATGAGTCCGACACGCTCAACACTGAGCCACCTGGGGGACCCCGTGTTGGTGGTGGTGGTGGTGGTGGTAGTGGTGATGGTGGGTGCTCTTTGCATCTTGCTATGTCAACAAGTATTTAACTTGTCCTTCTAAACTGTCAACTTGGACCAAAATGGCTGTAATGTTCCATGGGAGATCCTCTTTAAAATTTGTTCACAGAATTTGATCTATCAAAACCTCTGGCAACCAAATGGAATTTTTCTAAGAACGTTTTAAAGATCCTCTGAAACCGGTTATCATATTTTGAAATAATTTTACATAGATGTTCCGCCAAGCCCCGGTAGCTCAGTCGATAGCGTACAGGACATGAGGACAGGGGGTCGTAAGTTCGATCTCCGGCTCGGCCAATTTCTTTCCGAGGATTGATGATAGTCATTGCGACAGGATTCATTCCTCATTCACCGCTGATCGTTGTTTGAATTATGATGTGTTAAACCCGTTGTTTAAATTATGATTTTAATTTACTATCCAGCACCCAACAAGCATTCGTTGGGACCCGCATGTAGTGCTCTTGTTCTTTTTATTGAAGTTATTGAAGAAACAGTTTTGGGGAAAAAAAACTGGCTATGCTCTATTCAAATATTCAGGTGAACGGAACACCTTTGTCCTCTTGTTTTTGTTAATGATCGCAACCTAGGTCTACTTTGTTTGCATTAAATAGACTTCTGTTCATTTTATCTTTTATTTAGCTCACCTGAGCACAACATGCTCAAGGGCAGCTTTTTAGAATCGTCCTGTGTCCGTCGTGCCTCTTCCATTGTTCGTTATCCATCATCAAGAATTTCTTTAAACAATTCCTAAACTGCTGTGCCGATTTGGACCAAACTTGGCTGGAATGTTTCTTGGGAGGTCCTCTTAAAAATTGTCGACAGAATTTGATTCTATAAAAATCTCTGGTTGTCATGGCAAACAAATGGAATTTTTTAAATCTCTTCTGAAACCGCTGGTCAGATTTTGATGTAATTTCACAGAAATGCTCCTTTGGTAACCCTTTTCAAAAACGTTTGTGAAGTTTTGATCCGATGAAAAACATGGCCATGGGGGGCGGGGGGTGGGGGCGGGGGCGGAAAGGGCTCTTTGATTTCTTTAGATAAATGTGCACATTTCCACTTTTACGAACCGATGAAGCAAATATACCCCCTTCTTAAGAGATAGTTACCTCTCCCCCCCGGAAAAAAAATTAGCCCCCCCCCCTTTGAAAATGCTTCCTACGGGACTGGAACTACCCCCTCTTCTTCAAAACACACTGACACGTTAATTGCCAGTTGTTTGCAAAATAGCGTTTACCAATGGTTCGTTGTAACATGTTTTTCGTAAGAAATACTATGATAAGGAGTACAGAGTTTGTTCGTTAGATCGTGTTGCTCAAAGCCGTTTTCAACAATATTGCAGTTATATCGTGGTAGTCTGTACTAAACAGCCTCTTTCTTCTACTAATCGTCCTACAATACCCTGTAGATTGAAAGTTCATGTCCATATCCATAGACATTTTTCAGTACTTTGATTTCCTCTCTAAGCGTAATGATGGGTAAAACTATTATATAAACCCGTCAAAAGTATGCAGTATCAAAACTTTGCTTGGCACGTATATAACTTGGGACGAACAAGCCCAGGGACGAAAAGACCGTGACTTCACAATCTGTATACTATGACAACCAAGTAAAACGAACAAACCTATTTCGTTTTCTCGAAATTGCATTTCGTTTTAACGATTTAGTATTTCGTTTATTCGAAATAATATTTCGTTTTCTCGAAATAGTATTTCGTTTTAACGATTTAGTATTTCGTTTTCTCGAAATAGTATTTCGATATAACGATTTAGCATTTCGTTTTCTCGAAATAGTATTTCGTTTTAACGATTTAGCATTTCGTTTTCTCGAAATAAAAAATGTGTAGAGCATGACACCTACCGGGCTCCGTACCCTAGTACACAGAATGACAAGCTAAGCTGTTTTGTTGTTGTTGTTCAGCTGATACTTTCGGAGGTCAACTACACATTTTCTCATGAGAGCTAGTTGATCTGAATATGAAGTTTCAAATCGGTGAGAAGCAGTTTGTAATTTTCAGTTCTAGCCTCAAAATGAGGAAATCCTCTGAAAAGATGAAGAAGACTAGTACCCCTAAAGTTCTCTAAAATCCTGCCAACATTTCTATTGGATAACAAAATCTTAAACAAGTCTTAACAGTAAGCATTTGCATACGACAAATTAACTCATTACCACACAATCCCTTCTTTTGACGACCTAGAGAAAGAAACATTGAGAAAACATTGTGGGAAAAGGAGAAAATGCTGGTAACCAGCATTTTCTCCTTTTCCCTCAATGTTTTCTACTCTTCACTAAACAAATTTAAAATTTTCAGTCACTTTTATTTTGTCGTCTGCAAATGTTTTGGATTTGGACAAGCCTAAAACATTGCCGTTTGGTAATGAGTTAACCGCGGTTCAAATGATGGAATTCCTCTGAAAAGGGTAGAAAGCATTGTGAGAAAAGCGAGAAATGATGTTCACCAGCATATATTATATTCATGTGTCTATATTTATAAATGTAATGGGTAAAGAAATGTTGTAATTTCAGCTGGGGGGAGTCATTTCCCCGTCACAGTGAATATTTTCCTCCTGACGAAAATCTGGAACTACTTTTTTTGAAAATATCGGTTATCCGGTTAATTGACTTGAGATCACTAGTTTTAAAAGTGGCATTCGTTGACAAAATAATCAGAGGAAATATAATATATAATTTATTTCATCAGCTTGTGGTTAATATGGGAAAAATAACTCGTGCCTTACGGCACTCGTTATTTCCGCACACCTTTTCCCTTTTTCGGCAAATATTACCCCATATTAACCTCAAGCTGATGAAATAAACTCTATTTTTCCTTTACTCACATTATTTTCAAGCCTTTACCTAGCGGTTACACAATTTCATGCATGGTCAATGGGATATTTCTTGTATCCAAGACATCCTGGTTTTCGTTGCTGGGCCCTTCTTGGGCATCGTGCTTGTATCAAACTTTGAACCGATAAGGAGCAAGGACTTCAGCAAGTAGATGATGTTGACAGTCGTTTTGAAAGAACAATCAATGAGCATCTTCACAGGGCTACAAACTTTTAGGCTTTTCCACAGGTAAAGCATTTCGTCGGTTTACTTCCAAAATCTCGTAACTACAGCTTGTTACAAGCTGTAGTTACGAGGTTTTGGAAGTAAACCGACGATTTGCACATTACACGTTAAATGGGGTTCAACTGATGGAATGGGAGAGTAGACAACATTGAGGAAAAAGGAGAAAATGCTGAAAATTTGATATTAGAATTTTCTACTATCCCGTCATTGATTTCAGGTTTAAACGTTATTTCTGCTGGTCGTGAAATCACAGGAATATTTGGTAAGTATAACGTTGTCTAAAATCCAAGTGAATTTAACCAACTAAGGCCGACTGCGTTGTTGTAAAATTTTTATTCATTTCAGGTAAACTACATGTGATCTGTTTATCTATTTTAAATCCCTGTCTGCCAAACGCAACTCACTGACCTTTAGCGGACTGTGAAGATCAAGATCAGACTGCACAGAACGTGCAGTCTGATCTTAAATCTACACTGTCCGATTGGGAGATGTTATTCCCTGAAACATAACTTTGGAATAGCAATATTCGAGTCATTACTATCGACTTGAATTTTTCATTTCATTTAGCAGGATAAGGGTTAGCCTACGCCAAATTTCTGCATCTATAATTTTTGTTCAGTCATGTTTGTTTCAAACCACCTCTCTCTCTCTCTCTCTCTCTCTCTCTCTCTTATCTTCCCAAATTTAGACCATTATTCATAAATGATTAGACTAACCCTCTCGCTGCTTATCGCGTCTAACTGTTCTTTCGCGGACATAATAGATCTAAGATCAGACTGCACAGAACGTGCAGTCTGATCTTAGATCTACAATGTCCGTTTAAGGATATATTATTCCCTAAAACATAACCTTGAAATAACAATATTCTTATGTATATATTTTTATATATAACAGGTTTTTACCATCGAATTGAACATTTCACTTTAGTTATTTAGCAGGATATGGGTTAAATCATTAGTGTGTCATGTACGATAAGAAAAGGTGGTTTAATTCATCTTCAAAATGTATCGATTCATGTCAGATTGCGCAATCCATGCTGACTAACGTGAATAAAAGAATTTTGCTACAGGTAAACTGTCTGCATGCCAAAGGAACACTCAACCTCATTCTGTCGGTTTAGGAAGTTGCACTGAACTCACTTTTCCCACAGCACTCGTCATTTTAATGAATCTCGACTCCACATCACTCAAGTTATTCCAGAGTCTCTCTCTCTCTCCTCAAGATCTAGGACCAAAAAAATGTGCATACTGTAGACAAAGAAAATATCAGTTAAAGTATCTCATCTCAATATCCGCCGTACCATCGCCCCACATCTTTGTGCCATTCTTAATTTCAAACATAAAGTCTTCGTGAATAGAAACCACAACCTGCCAACGGCAAAACGTTGCAAGATGTAGGAGACGCTTAAGGTGTTCAACCATAGCTAAAACTTCTATCGAACATTTTTCTCCGCTTCTAACTTTTTCGTGGTATTGCAATACCATATTACAGTAGTCTAGAACAAAGATCCGGATGTAATCATCATTTAGTAACTGACGCTGCAATACACAAGTTAACTGTCTATACTCTCCATTCACCGAGTCTTTTTCGGGAATGCCTTTTGAACATAACTTGGTTTTTTGGTTTGTGGTAAGAGGCAACATTTTCCTTGATGTCCAGTCTGAACCATTTGCTTTCTTTGCATTACCTCCCACGGTTTCTGAATGTCCAGAATAGATTAAGTTGTCCCAATAATAAAAAGTGACAAGGAGCACACAGAGTGTGGTTCCAGCAGTAGTAATTGTAATTGCATTCCATACAAGTAGTACTCCAATTATTTGTAAACCCGCAGTCAAAATATCAATAGTCCTCCTATCAGATACAGTATGGTATCTGTAAACATATGCCAGTCCAACTGCACCGCTGATGAAACACTGCAATACGACGATCTTCCAGTATCCGGTCAAAAACACCAAGAGAATGTAAAGTACATATAAGACAGTTGCAAAACAAAAACCAAGAACATGGTTGCGGTTTCTTTTGTGTTGTTCACCGAACCGCGTCAGCTTTTCGATACAAAGATAAACGATGATATGGTACCAGCCGACCATGAACAACAATGCCGCAATTCCATAATGCACTAGTTTGGTCTCGCTTATTGGCTTTGAAATGATAAACAATGTCATACCTGCTGCAAGCATAATAAAATTCCGATAATCGAGATAGCTGAAAACGTATTTCACGCTAAAGTCGCCATCAGAATCAACTAAAACACATGATACACCCGCATACTCCATGCTGTGATATTCGGTCTCGGCTTTGACTTTAATAAATGTTGGAATTCGATAGCTATTTTTGGCATATTGTTCCATTTCTGATATAGACTTTCCATGATACGCGTCCATATTGATCACTTTAAAATGCCCTGTGTTTTTGGCTATAATGATTCCTGCACTCGATAAAATTCCAAATGTTTTGAGTCTGAAACCTGTGTGGCAGAATGTGGTAAAAAGTCCTTTACTGTTTGGCATCTTAATTTTCGACGTAAATTCCTTTTCCATGACGTGGCAATGCTGCCTCTCTTTACATTTTTCTATCTCTTTAGTCTCATCCTCGTCGAAACTAATAAATTCTGTGACAAAAATTACAACAATAATACCGCTAATAAACAAAAGTGCCGACTTTGAAAAATGTTCCGTCATATTTATTGCCAACCACTCACACGAGAAATCAATGCCAGGTTCGTTTTACATGTTGGAGAGCACACCTTTAAAGTCCAATTTTCGGAAAACTCTTGGAACGCAAAATGGAAAAAAAAATAGTAGTCCAGATGATCTAGATGCAAGAAAACCTTACCAATGTCTATTTAATGACTTGGGTAACTGATAAGAATTCGAGTCACTTTAAATTAGAGCATCCCTCTAAAGAGAATCAGTAATCCACATGGTATGCGGAGTTCGGATCACCCAAAAATCGTATATCGCCCTTGTTTCACTTTCGATTAGAATTCCATGAAATGAAATCGCAGGCATCGATACAAGATGCAATCACTCGTCTCAACTCGGCTGTTTCCGTGGTATGCAGTCACTTCGTACCACAACCATTTCGTACCATACATTTACCACTTCATATCATAAATTTGCCATTTCGAACCATAGCGCTACTACTTCGTACCATATTTATATCTCGTACCATGACCAAAAAGATACATATTTAATATGTTTACTTAGTATAAACCAGTGCTTTAATAATCAAATTTAGGGGATTAATATAAAATTATACCAGCTTAACTCTTTATCACACGATCCCGACTTTTAACGACCCTGAGAAAGAAACCTTCTGGAAACATAGTGGGAAATGGAGAAAATGCTGGTAACCAGCATTTTCTCCTTTTCCCACAATATTTTCTTCCTTTCCCAAAAGAAATTTTAAAATTTTAAGTCACTTTTATTTTGTCAACTGCAAATGCTTTCAATTTGGACCAGTCTAAAATATCGTCGCTCGGTAATCACTTGCTACCGAGAAAATAGTTGATTGGTCTGTTTGTATTGTACAGTAAGTGTCGTTTCGGATTAGACTGCACGGAGTGCGCAGGCTGATCCTGGACGACACTTCACGCAAAAGTACGAATGCCCCTTTTCGCGTATTGCAGGCCATTTACACTCGACCCAACAAGATTTGGGCCATGCTCTGGCAAAAGGGAGCTTATTGCATCTCCGTGATGCTTGAAACCTATCAAACACTCACATAATATATTGTGGATCTATAATGGTCACTTTTTTCAACAACCAACTAAACCATGAAGTAGTATGGACCTTTGACATGCGGAAAAAATGATCAATAGCGAAATGTGTCGGTCCAGGGCAGCCTGCGCGACTGAGCAGAAGTGAGCAGAACAGAACAGAAACTTTATTCATAATAATTATCTGCGTGAACACATACGGTTCATCGCCGAACACATAAATTATAAATAGAGTAAGGACAAAAAAACAAAAACTAAGAAACAAAAATTAAATGATATCAAATGGGTATGTTGAAATGAATTAACCAATCATTGGGTAGTTTGGCCCTTTAACATGCGGAAAATTGATCAGTAGCGAAAGGTTTCGGTCCAGGTCAGCCTGCGCTGACTGCGCAGGCTGACCAGGGTCGAAACTTTTCGCAATTGCATTAAACCCCCTTTTTGCAGAGTATGACTCATTTTTATGTTTATCTGACAGATATTTTAAACTTTCTTCACATCACAATCACTCAGTTATCTTTACTCTTCATTCAACAGGTTCTAGGTTTATCTTACGGCTTGCCTAAACCAGCGGACGGTTGAGATCTATGAGGAGACTGACAGTTTTTCGCTGAAAGCACTGCAATATTAAGGTAGTAGACCCGTAATAAGCCTAGTGCAGCATGGCATAAAATTTCTTGACAGTTTTAAAGACAGATTTGTACAAATGTAATACTTTTGCACATTTTTAACCGACCTGAAATTCCTTTGATGTCTGTCTTTAAAATTATTTATTAATACTTTTGTTAGTTTCCAGAAAAGGAAGGTAATTATCATATCGATCTGTAATGAAAATATAGTGGTTTTAGATCTATAAATGATAATTCTAGGAAGGACGCAAAGGAAAAAGTGGCTCGGCGAAAGTAGTACAATAATACTAATTTTCAATCTTAGGAAATTTTCTAGGATAATATTATAGTGGAAATAGCTGTTTTCTATTACGGGTCCACTACGTTAACTCTGGAATCGCAAAATAAATCAAAATGAATATCTCAAGGCGATAGATAATTAACAGCAAACTGTTGAAACTTCAAAACTTTTGTTGGCAAGGAAAAGTCTGCAACTGTATCAAGCACTGTGGTTCCATGATCAGACGGCATGCTCTTTGTATTCTGATGGTGGTCCTACCTTTCGACAAAAATGCACCGAGTTGCGCTTTGCAGCCCAATAACTTATATTTACAGGTGACTAATAACCAAACTCGACTCTTTTTTAACTCTGTCGTCTGCAAAGGTATTAAAATTAATTCGGAAAAGCATAAAACCTTGTCATTTGGTAAAGAGTTTACACCTCTGAAGATCTGTGAAATTCTATCAACTCTCTTCTGGCCTATAAAATTTTAGACACATCCAAAATATAAGCGCTGGGAGAAGATTTAATTTAAACATATTTTATTCAATATATTGACATTTACATTTACAATACAAGAAATGATGTGAAAAGGATTGGAACGAAAGCATATTGCTTATATAGTTCCTCTCCCTAAACTGAAACACGTGATATTCCAATAATAGCAAATGTCAAAAAAGAAAAGAATTTATTACAAAAGAACAGATAATAGGATTATAAACAAAAGGGCTTCGTTATCTGAAAAATTAAAAAGAAAAAAGGAAAAGTGGGAGAAGACAAACGTGGTTAAAATGTTGGTATGTTTCATTCACAAAGTAGAAGGCAGTGACAAACACATCAGATATAAGAGGGAGTAATGGTACTCTAAATCTGTTATTTCTCTTCCAAACCCTATGTTGTGGGTACTCATTAGAATCGTCTCAATGAGACGATTCTAATGAGTACCCACAACATAGGGTTTAGTGGAGAATAACTAATATTTTCAATTTTGAAATCAAAGTCACTCCCTCTATCTGGTGCTCTGCTTATGGGATTGTTTAATGAAGGGTGTAAGCAACAGTAGCTCAGTGACGTAAATACCATCTATCATACGCTACAAAATGATAGAAAAAGACACCTTTACTTTTTCTACTGTTTTATTACTTTGACACTAGCATACAACATGAAAAACACATCCTATTTACAACACAGCTTGTTGCTTTCCTTGATCTTCAACTGAATACCAAACTTATGCACTTTCAACACATGTTATATAGCTCAAGAGATTCTTTTGCACTGAAAATATTGTTAAAAAGAAAGCAGATGCCCATCGAAAGCCGTTGTTTCTTTTTAAAATATCATTTTCAGAGTATCTTTATGCATGCAATTTCCGCTCTTTTTTCCCCCTACCCATTTACCAAATGACAAAACATTGACTCTTCTATATCAAATGCATTTGCAGATGAGAAACTCAGTGTGACTAATATGGTAGAAATTGTCTTTAAAAAAGTAAAAGCATCGAGAAAGATGAATAAAATGCCACTTATAAGCATTTTCTCCTTTCTCCAACTCCAAAAGGTGATAATCCTTCCAATTTTGTATAATATGCATAAACAACACTATGGAATTTTAATAGTTATCTTGTTAAGTAAGTGAAATGAAATTTTCAAGCCATAGTAAAAACTGAATAATGCTAGATCTATTTCTATTTTTTCTGGAGGAAAATATTTTCCTATTAGACTGTATAGATCAAAGACCAGACTACACAGAATGTGAACTCTGATTTTTATCTACTCTGTCTGCAAAGGGTCCATGAGTCTCGCTCAGTATCCTAAGGGTTAATACTTGAATATTAACCTTTGTTGAAAGTAAAAGCGTTTGCAGATGACACAATAACGGGACTCAAACATTGAAACTTGACTTTGGAAAAATAGAAAACATTATGGGAAAAGAAAATGCTGGTTACCAGCATTTTTTCCTTTTCCCGCAATCTTTTCAGAAGGTTTAATCCTCAGGGTCGTTAAACCAGGGGTCGTTTGGTAAAAGGTTAAGACAATTTTCATATCCTTCCTGACGAAGCATTACTACCACAACATCAGATAGTTTCTTACAGAATCTACATGTACAAGTTTTGTTATGAGAACAAAAAAAAATTGTCTTGTATCTGAAATTTCTTCCACTTGGTCCACAAAACAGCCCTCTTGTTTCACCATCTCAGGTCATGAATAGCAATCTTTGATTCAAATTTCTTGATCACTTCTTTTTCTTTGCTTTTGAGCTGCTGCCAGGCGTGTCAGCTTTCCTCTTAGCAGCCTGAAAGATATAGGAAATGTTTACTTTTACTGAAGAGTCCGAGTATATTCCAATACGTACTCTCTGATTGTCTAGGCCAAGCAGATTAGTCATTTAGAAGTTGTGCTACTTTTAAATTCCGAGTCGAGCTCTGGTAGCTCAGTCAGTAGCATGCAGGACTTTAGAATAATTAAAAGGTAAAAGGGCTAGTCTATTCCAGTTGGTTCTTCGAAAAAAGAAATTATTTACAACATTGCTTAGTATAATGCATCACTAATATGCCTCAAATTCCCTTTTGCCCGAGTGTCAAGCACATTTTAAACTAAGGTAACAATTCTACAATGCCAACTTTGTGAACTTACCGACTTCATTTCTTTTCTGTCAAGGTAATTTAGAAAAGACAATTTGTGAATATCATAATAAAGGAAAGTTCTAAATTCAATATTACCTTTTGAGGCCCTGCAGATTTTCCTTTCTTCCTCCTTTCTGCCTTCTCTCTCTCCTCCAGTTCCATGTTTTCTCTTTCAATAAGCGTGATCAAAGTATTGCATCTTCTTTGCAACTCCTTAAAAAAAGAGAAAGGGAGAAATGCCATTGATCTAGAAAGTTATGAGGAGTTTTCATTAAGGTTATGAGCTCTATTCATAGACACTTAGTGAAGTGTCAATGTCTTAGCAGAGAGTGTTGACTCTTTACCAAATGATAAAATTGTAGCCTAGTCTAAATTGAAAGTATTTGCAGACAACAAAACAAACATGGCTAAAAATTTAAAACTTGTTTTGAGAAGGGCAGAAAACATTGTAGGAAAAGGAAAAAATGCTGGTACACAGCATTTTCTCCTTTTCCTACAAGGTTTTCAAGAGGCTTCTTATTCAGGGTTGTTTAAAGTCAGGATTGTGTGGTTAAGAGTTAACAGAGATGAAAAATAAACAGCTTTCTGTCCTAGACTTTGTACACATATATTATGTGAGAATGTAGTTGCAGAAGGATAAACTTACCCTTACTCGCATTTTCTTCTTTACCACAATGAAATTACATGTAACTCTTCAACAGGTACAATCAAAGTTTTAAAACGCACGAGAAAGACAGCTTTAGCAAATATTGTTGGAAACGGAGAATATGCTGGTCACAAGCATTTTCTCCTTTTGCCATAATGCTTTCTACCCTTTCAGATATAAATCCATTCCTTAAAACCTACTAAGTCATTTTGTCTGCAAAAGGCTTTAACATGGCTCACCCTAACATTAGGTTTTAATAGCAAAGATTTAGTTATAGTCTGCTGTACATGTAAGACATCAAAATAGTGATCTTCATACAGCAATTGCAAGTTCATAACCGCTGTGCCTGCCCAGGTGGCTCAGTGGTGAGCGTGTCGGACTCATGACCTGGTGGTTGTGAGTTCGATACCCAGTTGAGGCAAACTTTCTTTCTGGCTTATTTTCACCTCTCACCTCTGCTGAAGCATGTGAGAAAAGTAGTCAGTGGCTTTGGAAAGAAAGTAGTGTAAATACCAGTGTGAGAAAGCCAGGAAACCCATGTGTGTCAGCGACCGCCATGATATGACCTTAGCTGTTAAAGTGGCGTTAAACCCCAATACAATCAATCAATCAATCGCTGTATAAAAAGCTCTATGAAATTACTATGATGGGCAAAAAATAAGCAAAATTTAATGGAGAGGGGAAAATAACCACTACGTACCATTGCAGTTCTGGATTTAATGAACCAGTCAAATCTGAACTGTGGCGCTTGTCTGATAGCTGTCCTTAACTCATCATATACATTCTCCTTGTCAAATCCTAGCTTGTGTAACATGCATATCAAAAATCTATCTTCTTCTTCTGTGTAGTTCTTTCCTTTGTTTGCTCCATATTGTATACGTAGTTGATGGAATGGCGCTTTGTAGCGTAACATCTTTGAGTCTAGGGCCCTCTTTATACTGATCCTTCTCTGAATCTTGGCCTCACCCCTCTCTATTTGGGCCATGATCTTTTCAATGTCTTGTAGTTCATTACACCTTTCCCAAAACACGCGGGAGTACTCTATTACCTGTGGGGAAAAAAAACAACAGTTTTTTCACCCTTTACAAAGCAACAAAATTTTACAGCTGTTATATCAAAAGCATTTGCAGACAAAAATTAAGTGTGGCCAAAATCATAGGATTTGTTTGTGAAAAAGTAGAAAACATTGTGGGAAAAGGAGAAAATGCTGTTGACAGCATTTTCTCCTTTTCCCACAATGTTTTACAAAGTCTTTCCTGTCAGGATCAATAAAATTCTACATTGTATTGTAAAATGTTAACAATTCCAAAGATTGGCCCAGATCATCCAGGATTTGAATACCACAAGGAGCTGGGTCAACCTTAAAAACTGACTACATCTTAGTGCAAGTACTGCTTAAGGTTTACACCAAGCAATTCATTGACACTGATTAATGGTTGGTTGTATTAGGTTTAATGCCACTTTAACAGCTAAGGACGCATCATGGCGGTCGGTGACGCACATGTGTTTCCAGGCTTTCTCACACCAGTGCTAACACAACTTTCTTTCCAAAGCCACCGACTACTTTTCTCACATGGTTCAGCAGAGGTGAGAGGTGAAAATAAGCCCGAAAGAAAGTTCGCCTCGACAATTACATGGCCCGTAACACGTCAAAAGGGGCATTCGGACATTTTCGTAAAGTGTCGTCTCAGATTAGCCTGCACTGATCTGAGACTGCACTTTACAATTTCAATAGATTTTGTGCTACAGAAGACTTGCGCAAAAAAGAATATTATATAACAAGAGGGCCAAGATGGCCCTGGATCGCTCACCTGAATTTTTGAGATGACCATAGTCTATTTTTTTTTTGAGGTATTGAAACATTGGAACCAAATTTATAATTCTGCCAAGCAATTTTCAAAAGGTCACCTGTAAAAGTCATTTCGAAATCTGACCATCAGTTTCAAAAAGAAGAATTTTTAAGAATTCTTCATTTCTGTATAAGAGCAAGTAGCCCCCATCCATGAGAGCCATGTTTCTTGATGGATCAAAATTTACGAACAAGTTTTGAAAAGGGTCACCCAAGGAACATCTCTCTGAAATAATTTTGAAATCTGACCAGGGGTTTCAGAGAAAGAGAATTTTAAAGAATTTCATCATGTCCATATAGTGCAAGTAGCCCCCATTCACAAGAGCCATGTTTCTTGATGGATCAAAATTATATGTACAGCTTTTGGATAGGGTCCCCCAAGGAACATCTCTGTCAGATTATTTTAAAATCTGACCACAGGTTTCAGAGAAGGAGAATTTCTTCATTTCCATATAGTGCAAGTAGCCCCCATTCACTAGAGCCATGTTTCTTGGCCAATCAAAATTTTGCGAACAATTTTAGAAAAGGGTCACCCAAGGAAGATCTCTGTGAAATTATTTCAAAATTTGTCCAGCCATTTCAGAGAAGAAGAATTTTCAAGAATTTCTTCATTTCTATATAGTGCAAGTAGCCCCCATTCACCAGAGCCATGTTTCTTGACCAATCAAAATTTCGCGAACAAATTTTGGAAAGGGTAACCCAAGGAACAAGTCTGTGAAATTATTTCAAAATCTAACCAGCGGTTTCTGAGAAGAAGAATTTTTAAGAATTTCTTCATTTCTGTATAGTGCATGAAGCCCCCATTCACCAGAGCCATGTTTCTCAACAGATCAAAATTTCGTGAACAATTTTTGAAAAGGGTCATCCAAGGAACATCTCTGTGAATTTATTTTAAAATCTGACCAGCGGTTACAGAGAAGAAGAATTTTTAAGAATTTCTTCATTTCTTTACAGTGCAAGAAGCCCCCATTCACCAGAGCCATGTTTCTTGACGGATCAAAATTTCACGAACAATTTTTAAAAAGGGTCACCTAAGGAACATCTGTGTGAAATTATTTTAAAATCTGGCCAGCGGTTTCAGAGAAGAAGAATTTTTAAGAATTTCATCATTTCTGTATAGTGCAAGAAGCCCCCATTCACCAGAGCCACGTTTCTTGACGGATCAAAATTTCACGAACAATTTTTGAAAAGGGTCACCCAAGGAACATCTGTGTGAAATTATTTTAAAATCTGGCCAGCGGTTTCAGAGAAGAAGATTTTTAAAGAATTTGCTAAAAAATTCCATTTCGTTGCCATGGCAACCAGAGTTTTTGACGGAATCAAATTCTGTGAACAATTTTTAAAGAGGACCTCCCAAGGAACATTCCAGCCAAGTTTGGTCCAAATCCGCCCAGCGGTTTAGGAGGAGTTGATGTTTAAAGAATTGTTGACGACGCACGACGCACTGACGCACGACGGACGACGGACACCGGGTGATCCTAAAAGCTCCCCTTGAGCACGTTGTGCTCAGGTGAGCTAAAAAAGGACATTGTCATCTCAGATTAGCCTTAGCACAGGCTGATCCGAGGTGACACTTTACGCAAATGGCCAAATGCCCCTTTTTCGTGCGTTGCAGCCCACATGAAGACCATTATGACAATGCAGCAAGACCACATGGCTATGACACCACAACAGATTTTCTTCAAAAACAGCTATGCCACAAAGGTAAGCTTTTTTTTACCTCTTTTCCACCTCATAATTAATATTGAATTTTTTCAGCTGAGCCATGCTCTAGAAAAAAGGGGCGTTAAATCCATATGCGATGCGTTTTACCAGCATTTAACTCTTTACCACACAATCCCGACTTTTAAAACCCTGAGAAAGAAGCCTATAGAAAACATCATGGGAAAAGGAGAAAATGCTGGTAACCAGCATTTTCTCCTTTTCCCACAATGTTTTCTACTTTATCAAGGGAAAATTCTGCCATTTAAGCGATCTTTAATTCGTCATCTGCAAATGCTTTTAATTTGGACCAGTCTATAGTTTTGTCGTTTGGTAAAGACTTAAAATTAATCATTGCTCCGAAAGATCCATCTTGTCCAACAATCAACTGAATTAACCCTTTACCAAACGACAAAATTTAAGACCGGTCAAAATTGGAAGCATTTGCAGACGACAAAAGTAATGTGACTCAAAAATCGAAATTTGTTTTGGGATGAGTAGAAAACACTGTGGGAAAAGTAGAAAATGCTGGTTACCAGCATTTTCTCCTTTTCCCACAATGTTTTCAAAAGGATTCCTATTCAGGGTCGTGAAAACCAGAGATTGTTTGGGAAAGGGTTATGAGTTAAAATAGCCCTTGAACATGCATAAAATTAGCAAATAGCATAAAGTTTTGATAATGGTCAGCCTGCACAGGCTGGCCTGGGTTGATACTTATTGCCAATGCATAAAGTCCCTTTTCACAGAGCATGGCTCATACATGTACATTATGCAAATGAAAAGATGTTTTGGGTAACCTATTCCATGAAGTACTTACATCATCTGGCGTTTTGCCCTCAACTTCCCGCGAGATTTTGTCAATATCATCTCTCCCATACTTCTCATTGGCTTTTATAAACTGGTTAAAATCTCGCTTACTCCAATCTGTAAAACCCTAAAAAATAGATCAAGAAAAAAAAGTGGACATATTGGAACATGATCAACAGAAACATTTTAGGGATTTCAGTAAGGTAGCTTTTGTATCACATCTTTATTTCATGAAACAATTTTAAAGTTCGTACAATGTAATACTTATGTGCATCAAAAACAACTACATATACCACATACTTTCTTGAGTAGCTCTTCTTTCTCTGCAATCTCTTCTTCTGAAATCTGCTCTGATTCATCAATCTTTGCTTGTTCCTCCTTTCTGACTCTTTCTGCATCAGCTCCAAGATCAGGATTTTTAGGAACCTGCAGACCACAAGCACATAACAAGTTCAAATATTGAGCAGTATAATCATTTTTTTACTGTTTTTATTTTTGTTACCTTGGGTGGTATATTCTAGAAGAATTTCTATGGCATGAGACGAGGATATTTCTGACAACTTTAAAAGCATCTGAACTCATTATCAGCCTGTATTTTCTGAGCAAAACCTTTTCCATTTGTTTTGTACATTTTAATTCCTATGTGGATACAGAAGTTCTTTGTAACCTGGATTCATGTAACTACTTTAATGTGGCTCAAATCAGGGTGTTTGTCTTTAAAAGTGTACAAAAGATTGTGGAAAAAGGAGAGAATGCTGAATATCAGCATTTCCTTCTCTTCTACATTGTTCTCTGTCAGTTGTTAAATCTCAGGATTGCTTGGTAAAGAGATAACAAAACTAGAATTCTTGCAGGAAAACCAATATCCCTTCTCCCACAAGTCTTTTCACTATTCAGAGTAAAAGTTTAAATGGATGTTTTATCAGTTATGTTGTAGAAACCAAATATAATGAAAATTGCTGATGTGAAGGTCTTCTTTGCATGGAGGCTTCAATTAAAGTTTCAGGTAAACTGTTGAGCATTGTAGAAGGGAAATAAGAAACAAAACTGCAACTATGAGCTGATGAACAGATTAACAAGCCGATTTCAATTAACACAGGCTTATTTTAAATTGGGAGGTATGTTAGATCAAAGATCAAATAATAAATATTACTTTACAAGTTTGTAAAACATTTCTATTTTTGTAACACAGTAATTATTTAATACAAAACTTCGACAACAGTTAAGTTTTATGAACTTACCCTGTATCCAATGCTTTTCCTGTAAAAGTAGATTTCTTTGTCTAAGATTTCAAACAGCCTTGGTGGAAAAAATTGGAAATCTTGCACATTCGGTTGTTTAGGGGGTCTTGGTGCCTACAAAAAGAAAGCATATGATACTAAAGAGCTGACTTTTCCTTGATACTGATCAGAGAAGATATCAAATAGAGAGTGCTCAGGTATAAATGAAAGTTAAACTTGCTGATCACAGGGGTAAGACATTCACAATTTGTTGAAGAGTATACATATACTTGAAAGTGCTCTTTCCACACTTTAACAATGAAAAGTTAAAACGTAGTACTGCAACATTAGACAACATCACTAAAACTTGTATTTGACTGAAAGATTAAGTTTTTCTGGCAAAAACAGTCTGTCATATTCGCTTCTTCCTCTTTTTCCTAATTTCAATCTGACAATAAACATTTGTTGTTACTTGACAGATAACCTCAAACAGACAAGTATTTTCATCTCGCAGCAGACAGAGATGTTTAGTCAAAATGTTTCTACAGATATACATATTTTGACCCTATTTCAAGAAAAATTGTTAATTGCTACAGAAAGTAGAAATCAATATTTCAGTCAAACCTTTGGTGCCTTAGGTTCATTAACACGCAGTGCCTCTCTAAAATAAGCATCCACGGCATAATTGGCCTTTCTCTCACGTTTTGGAGGCTCAATCCAGTGCATCCCTATCTTCTGTTTCTCCCTGTAATCTTGTCCCTCAAACTGGTACACTGATTTCTCTGTCTCTGTGATGTCAAGTGAGAGTGCTCGCAAACTTGATTCACCAAGTTTGTCCATCTTTTCCTTGATTTCTTCAGTCTAAAATGAATGCAAACACCTTACCTTAATAACACATTTTTTTCTACAATTCACAACATCATTAAAAATTTATTGTGATTATTGAAGTAAAGGAACGGATAAACCTGCTTATCTGCCCACTAAATCATATTCTTTTTAATACATGATCTATTCTTTAACCCTTAACCAGATGACAAAATTTTAGCCCTGTCCAAATTGAAAGCATTTGTAGACCACAATTTCATTGTGGCTAAAATGGTGCAATCGCTTATAGAATTGTCATTGTGTGGGAAAGGGTTAAAAGATATTTCTAATCCTAACCATATGAGTTTAACAAGCCTAATTAAAGCTTTAGAAAACATTCTCTGAGAAAAGGATAAACTGATAGAAACCAGCATTTCCTCCCTATCCAAAAATATTTCCTACCCTCTGAGAACCGAATCCAAATTTTGAGAAACATCTTATTTGTTGTCTACAATAGCTTAAAATGAATTTAAATCTCTACCAGTATAAATTTTGTTCATCTTGTAAAAATTTTACATGTTTGGAGGAAAACTGTAAGTCATTTGATCATTTATCTGCTATAATCAATTCATATAGAAAAGGTGGCTTTTGAAAACACTGTAGGGAAATGGAGAAAATGCTGGTACCACCATCTTCTCCTTTTCCCACAATGTTTTCTGCCCCTACAAAGACAAATTTCTTAATTCCAGCTATCTTGAAATTGTCACCTGCAAAAAAGCTTTAAATTTGGAGAAATATTAAACTTATTTGGTACAGAGATAATGTACGCTGCCCATAAAATTCCATTAGTAAATTGTTTAGCTTTCAATAAATCAGTAATGATGAATGCTCTTTACCTTCTTCTCTGCCTTTTTCAAGATTTCATCAATATCTTCATCTGTGATTTCACTTTCTTTTGATGCAAATACATGGCTAGCTCCGTGTCGAATCATATTCAGAACCTCATCTTTTCCAAGTCTGTTTGTAGTGTTATCCACCAGTCGACCTACATATAAAGAGCAAGGTTCATATTGTAGTGACATCATGGTGACAACTCTGCTTTGGAAATATGAATGTTTACTCGCCATTATGACTGTATAGCATTTGTATCTCAAATCAGACAGGATTTGAAAACACTGAAGTAAATGGAAAAAAAGGAAAATATTGGCTTTGTTATGTGTGACATCAGGTGGGACCCCTCTCCAAATGTTCTAAACAGATATTTACGAATCAGGAAAAAAGCCTTTCATCATGATTTGACACTTATGATTTTCTTAAATCCATGACGCCACCCTCCCCCCCCCCCCCAAAAAAAAATAAATAAATAAAATAAAACATATCTCTGAATTTCTGTCACACACAGCAGACACCACACAATAATTAATAAAAGAAGCTAGATATGAAGAACAGTTATGCTCACCCTGTTGAATGACCACAGTGTCCAGCCTCAACTTTGTCTCTGCCTTCTCCACAATTCTCTCTTCCACAGTATTTTCTGTGATCAATCGGAATACCCTGACTTGTTTCTTCTGTCCTATACGATGAGCTCTATCCTAGAGACATAGAATTAACCACACTTGTACTGGTCATCAACTTGATTCCAAATACAATCCTAATGAACCTTGATTATTAAACTCTTAAATCGACACTGTTTCAGACTTGTCCAAATCGAAAGCATTTGCAGACAATAAAATAAAAGTGACTGAAAATTTGAAGTTTGTTTTCTGAAAGGTAGAAAACATTGTGGGAAAATGAGAAAATGCTGGTTACCAGCATTTTCTCCTTTTCCCACAATGTTTTCTAAAGGCTCCTTTCTCATGGTTGTCAAAAGTAAGGAATGTGTGGTAATGGATTAATAGGAGCATAGAAGACCAAAAATGACACCACACATGCCTTTGGATTTGCAAAGACAACACAAATGAAGACATTTTTTTTCTGGTTTTTACCATCACCTATTTTTCTGGATTTTGCTTTTTTGTAGTTTTAAAGGAAATAAAGCAAGAATTAAAAAGCTTACCATAGCCTGTAAGTCTACTTGTGGATTCCAATCGGAGTCATACAGTATGACAATATCAGCTGTGGCCAAGTTGATCCCTAAACCTCCAGCTCTTGTGCTCAACATAAATATAAACTTTTCACTGTCTGGCATATTGTACTGGTTGATGGATATCTAATACAGATTATAAAATTAAAATCATTAGCCTTACAAATACATATTAGGAACATTCTGTCAGAAAAAAAACCTATTTTCACAAACCAATTGAAGTAAAATTCAAAATACCAGGTCTAGCTGTTTGATTGGCTGTAACATTCTGTCTCAACCAATCAAATGTCTAATCTTTGAACTCAGAATTAGATACCCAATAAGGTTGGTGAGGGCAACTTTTTACACTGCAATTTCAAAGCTGTTTAAGTCACAAAGTAAAAATATGTTTTACAGTAGTCATACCAGTTGCATGAACTCATTAAATATTTTGCTTTATACTAAAATCTAAGTAACACAATTTACACAGCTGCAACAGACAGCTTAACTCTTTACCAAACAACAAATATTTGGACTGGACCAAATTGAAAGCACTTGCATACGACAAATTAAATCTTGTTAATGTGATGATTTCTTCTGACTTTGATAGAGGAGAAAATATTGTGTGAAAAGGAGAAAATGCTGGTTACCAGCATTTCCTCCTTTTCCCACAATCTTTTCTATAGGCTTCTTTCTCAGGGTCTTTAAAAGTCTGGATTGTGTGGTAAAGAGTTAAGAAAGCATTGTAGGAAAAGAACCTTTACCTATAGCTTTCAATATCATTCAAAGACCTATCATCAACATGCACATGGTAATTCCTCTTTTTGCTTCAATATTTTATGATGTGTTATACAAAAAAAGTCCTTTGTTGACAATTATGTTTATCAAGCATATGATTATGGTGTCATTCTCTCACCTGTCTTTCCTCATGGGGAGTCTGCCCATCCAATCTACAATACTGGTAATTTTTCCAGAGACAATAATCCTCCAAAATGTCTAACATACGAGTCATCTGACTGAAGATCAAGACACGAGACCCTAACAGGAAAAAAAGAGTTAAATAGATAAAAAGGTGATTTTTTTCTAAAGACTATACAAGTTAACTTTTTACCGAATCACAAAACTTTAGACTGGTCCAACTTGAAAGCACTTGCACACAACAAAATAAAAGTAACTCAAAATTTAAATTTGTTTCCAGCGCAGTAGAAACCATTGTGGGAAAAGGAGAAAATGCTGGTTACCAGCATTTTCTCCTTTTCCCACAATAGTTTCAAATGGCTTCTATCTAAGGGACATA
Source organism: Tridacna crocea (assembly GCA_943736015.1). Taxonomy (NCBI): domain Eukaryota; kingdom Metazoa; phylum Mollusca; class Bivalvia; order Cardiida; family Cardiidae; genus Tridacna; species Tridacna crocea. The sequence goes on along the minus strand of OX031063.1, from coordinate 33,138,960 downwards.
AAAACTAGGGATTGTTTGGTAAAGGGTTATCAAAGCAGGAAAGTATATTATTGTCTTTCTTACACACACTTTAGACCTATGTACATGTAAATGTACTCTCTTACAATTCATCCTCATACAAATTTGATTCTAACCACATAAAAAAAAAAATTCTTTTAACCCATTACCACACAATCCCTACTTTTGACGCCCCTGAAAAAGAAGCCTTTTGAAAACACTGTGGGAAAAGGAGAAAATGCTGGTAACCAGCATTTTCTCCTTTTCCCACAGTGTTTTCTACCCTTCCTAGAACAAATTTCAATTTTTCAGTCACCTTTATTTTGTCGTCTGCAAATGCTTTCAGTTTGGACCAGTCTAAAACTTTGTTGTGTGGTAAAGAGTTAAATGGAGCACATGATAATGACCTATGGTCTATTGCCAATATAGATACTTAGAATTCTTTTAGAGTTTTGGTTCACTCATTTTCAAATAGTGAAAATGATGTTGTATTATTTCATGCTTTCCAGTAGGATACAGAGAAATAGCAGTGAAAATATTTTTCGATCTTACACTGGTAGTACTTTTCATGTTGTTGTTGCCTAGGTAAATTTCATGTGCCTCACAACCAGATATACCTTATATTTCTCGCACTTGATGTAATATTGTAATGTGTTGGTATGTGGGAGGGGTACACCACGGGACAAAACGGAAAAGAACTCGACTGGATTTTGATAAAGCTCCTCCCATAAAGGGTTAAAGGCATGAAATAAATAGAATATTTGCTTTTTTCAATGAAAGATCGAAATTCGTCTCATCTCGTGAACACCATCGGTAATATTTGAGTGAAAATATTACCGATGGTTTTCACGAGATGAAATAAATTTCGGTCTTTCACCAAAAAAAACAAATATCCTCTATGTATGTAATTAAATTATCACCTTCACTCTTCAGCCTGGGTAGTAATTTATCCAAAACACATAGTTTACCACAGTTGTCTACAAGATGTTGGTCTGTTGTGTATGGAGGCCCTGAAAAATTGAGAAAGAAAAAAAGATGTTTATATTCAGTCTCATTTATGGTGCTTCAGCTTATTATGTCTCCTGAACCCCAAACATATGAATTCTTTTCTTTCCTCAATTAAAAAAAAAGTGATATTTACCTTATGAATTCATGAGCCACACTATGGCAAAAGGGGACTCAATGCATCATCGTGTTTCATGGTACCAAGCTTACAAGTAAATACTTATAGATTTAAACAGCAAGTTATTTCAATAAGCAAATTGATCATGATAATCCCATTTAGATCACCACTTAATCCAAGCATCTTAAATTATATCAGCTGGCTAAAAACAGGCTTTTATGAAAACAGGTGTACTACTTTACTCAATTTCCTTTACATTTAGACTGGGCTAAACAAGCACACACTACAGATCCAGATCAGAGAACAAATTCTGTGCAGTCTCATCTTGATCTATGCTGTCTGCACAATATCCATTTTTTGCAATGAAAGGATTGTTTTTACTTTGCAAACTGATATCAAAACAGAAGTCTTAAATTAGTACATACCAGGTTCAGCCCCATCAAACAGGTAGGGATGGTTTGAACATTTCCTCAGCTGCATGAGAATATTCAACAGTCTCATCTTGTCACTCTTGCCAGCTCCATTCACCACATCAATATCTTTCATTAACACCTTTGTGTACCTGGGTGATGTAGAATAAAATAATTGAACAAGTTTCATGAAAAATTATGCATTTCAAAACTTCTGTTTCATAGAAATTGAGAAATGAGTGTGTTGGAATTCCCTATAAGCTTTTGATAGACAGGGGGACTTTCAATAATTAGGAGCAGCTTGGTTTAACTCATTACCAAACAATCCCTACTTTTGACAACCCTGAGAAAGAAGCCTTTAGAAAACATTGTGGAAAAAGGAGAAAATGCTGGTAAACAGCATTTTCTCCTTTTCCCACATAGTTTTCTACCCTTTCCAAAACAAATTTCAAGTTTTTAGTCACATTTATTTTGTTACCCGCAAATGCTTTCAATTTGGACCAGTCAAAAATTATGTCGTTTGGTAAAGAGTTATAAAAGCACTTCATTAATGTTCAGAAACAGCCTTCAATTAACTAAACCATGTCTATGGAACATTATAAGATATCATTTATATTGTATCCTTGTATTTCTTATTCTGCATCTGTAAAACAAGAAGATTGAAAAACTATGATAAAGTTTGACTCTCTTCATACCATTCTCTCTGCATTTTGCTCAGTCCTACAAACACTTTTACTTCCTTCTTAGGAAGAAGAGCCTTTTCAACCTCCGATTTCAAACGTCTCAATAAAAATGGCCTCAGAACCTGAAAAAAAAACACATAAACTGAAAGTTTATTCCATGACAATGAAAACAGTGCAAAGATCTCCAACAAAAAACATTTCACTTTCAACAAAATAGGGACAAATAAATATAAACAAATGAATATTTTTGTTTAAAAAAAATAAAAGAAAAATCAATTTCTTTACCTTCAAAAAGGCCCCTTTCAAAATTGGTCTGATCTTATCAAATACCCAATTATACATTTATCTTAATTTTAGCTGTTTTCCCCTTCAGCCCAGAAAGGCTCAAGACTAGAACTAATGTTTTGGTGACAAGAGCAACACATGTAGTGCCAACACTGGGCCGCAGCAGTTTTAGGTGAAAATTCTAAGCTGAAAAGGGGCATAACTGTTTCAAAATAATTTGGTGGTTATCTATTCTTGTTGTATTGGTTCCTCTTTTGACAGTTAACAACTAGTCCAAGTTTTGAGTAAATTTCTCCAGTTGTAACAAAGGAAGTATAAACTGTCAAGGTGTCTTGAACATTTTATCTCAAAAAGGGATATAGATGTGTCAAAGTAATTTTGACAGTTACCTGTCCTTGTTTATGTAATTCTCTTTTAGATTGTTAATAACTAGTATGAGGTTGAAGTAAATCTTCAGTGATAACAGAGATATATTATAAAATGTCAAAAGTTTTGCATTACAATGGAGCAGACATTGCCAGGCTTGTGACAGTAACTCAATGTATTTTGCAGAAACTCTAAAGCTAGAAATAGTGGCAACCAGCTTTAAGTTTTCTACCCATTCAGAGGCAACTATATTCTAGAGACAGGTTTAACTTATTACCAACCAAAACAATTTTAGGCTTGTCCAAATAGAAAGCAATTGCAGACGACAAATAAAAGTGAATAAAAATTTGAAATTTGTTTTGTGAAATGTAGAAAACATTGTGGGAAAAGGAGAAGATGCTGGTAACCTGCATTTTCTCCTTTTCCCACAACGTTTTCTAAAGGCTTCTTTCTTAGGATCATCAAGAGTAGGGATTCTGTGGCAATGGGTTAAGGTTTCAAACGCTTTCAGTTTGGACAAGGGTAAAGAGTTCAAATACGGTTTTATCAGTAAACATTGTAACTAACAAGCCTTTCATAACTTTAGAAACCACAAATCAAAAATAATTAAGAGCAACAGAAGGAAAACTTACAGAATGCAGTCTCTCCACCAACTCCGTGTTTCCCTGCATGTCTGCTGTGTTGAACCAGGAGTCAAAATCCTACAATAAAAATGTAGTGTTGGTATATTCATTATTTGACCCATTGTCTCATAGGTTTATCATAGATCTAAAACAGCTACTACCAGCAGTGAAAATGAGAGGTATTTGCAGGAAAAGTAATTTTTTTAAGTGCAATACATGAAATAAAAAGAAAAATAATAATATTTGCAGCAGTTTTGCAAAAGGAGCTGTGGATTTTCTGAAGCAATTTTTCTTGAGATTTTTACACTGTCTTCCCCTGCTAAGAAAAATATATCTTCGAGTGGTTGACACAAGAATTAGTGAAAAGTTGCAAGAAGATAATCAACTGTGTCAAAATTGTGATGAAAAGTGACAAACATTATGTGTTATATACAAATATTAATTCCAAATATTTATTTAAAGACACACACAAAAAAAGATCATGTAGAATTAAGAACAAAGCTCACATCTGAGGAGTTGAAGACATCTGGCAGTAAAAAGTTAAGCAGGGCCCACAGTTCATGCAGATTGTTCTGTAGAGGGGTACCAGTCAGGAGCAAGCGGTTGGCTGTCTTAAATTCTCTTACAATTTCTGAGAGCTGAAAATATTGAAAAAAAAAAAAATCATTTTTAGACATAAAAAGTATTGAAAAAAAAGAAACATCATTTTCAGACACAAAAAATATTTTGATCAAGCTTTAACAAATAAGATGCTTAGTTAGAAATACAAGAGGGCCATGATGGCCCTGAAATCGCTCACCTGAGTTTATTGACCAAACATGCACCATCTAGTTTCCCAGTGACCTAGTTTTTTATCAGACATTACCCATCATCAAACACTTTTGAGATATCAATAAGACAAACATTCTGGCCAAGTTTCATGAGTATTGGACTGAAAATGTGGCCTCTACAGTGTACAAAAGGTTTTTCTAAGATTTCATCAAGTGACCTAGTTTTGGACCCGACAAATACCCATTATCAAACTCTTTTGAGACATCACCAAAACAAACATTCTGACCAAGTCTGAAGAGTATCAGGCAGAAAATGTAGCCTCTGGAGTGTACACAAGGTTTTTCTAATATTTGACCCATTGACCTAGTTTTTGACTCCACATGACCCATTTTCAAACTCATTCAAGGTATCACCAGGACAAATATTATGAACAAGTTTTAGGAGAATCAGACTGAAAATGTGTCCTCCAGAGCATACAAAAGGTGTTTATAACATTTGACCTATTGACCCAGTTTTTGACCCAACATGACCCATTTTCAAACTCATCCAAGATATTATAAAGGCAAACATTCTGACTAATTTTCAAGAGTGTTGGACTGAAAATGTGGCATCCAGAGCATATACACAGTTTTTCTAAGATTTGACCTGGTGACCTAGTTTTGAACCCCCAATGACCCATTTTCAAACGTGTCTGAGATATCATCAAGACAAACATTCTGACCAACTTACAAGAGTTTCGGACTGAAAATGTGGCCTCTAGAGCCTACAAAAGGTTTTTCTAAGATTTGACCTAGTGACCTAGTTTTTGACCCCACATGACCCATTTTCGTTCTTGTCCGAGATATCATCCAGGCAAACATCCTGACCAACTTTCATGAGTATCCAACTGAAAATGTGGCCTCTAGAGCGTACAAAAGGTTTTTCTAAGATTTGACCTAGTGATCTAGTTGTTGACCCCACATGACCCATTTTCAAACTCGTCCGAGATATCATCCAGACAAACATCCTGACCAACTTTCATGAGTATCCGACTGAAACTGTGGCCTCTAAAGCGTACAAAAGGTTTTTCTAAGATTTGACCTGGTGACCTAGTTTTTGACCCCACGTGACCCACTTTTGAACTCGTCCGAGATATCATCCAGACAAACATCCTGACCAACTTTCATGAGTATCCGACTCAAAATGTGGTCTCTAGAGCCTACAAAAGGTTTTTCTAAGATTTGACCTGGTGACCTAGTTTTTGACCCCACGTGACCCACTTTCGAACTTGTTCGAGATATCATCCAGACAAACATCCTGACCAACTTTCATGAGTATCTGACTGAAAATGTGGCCTCTAGAGCGTACACAAGGTTTTTCTAAGATTTGACTAGTAACCTAGTTTTTGACCCCACGTGACCCATTTTCAATCTCGTCCGAGATATCATCGAGACAAACATCCTGACCAACTTTCATGAGTATCTGACTTAAAATGTGGCCTCTAAAGCGTACACAAGGTTTTTCTAAGATTTGACCTGGTGACCTAGTTTTTGACCCCACATGACCCATTTTCAATCTCGTCCGAGATATCATCGAGACAAACATCCTGACCAACTTTCATGAGTATCTGACTGAAAATGTGGCCTCTAAAGCGTACAAAAGGTTTTTTCTAAGATTTGACCTGGTGACCTAGTTTTTGACCCCACGTGACCCATTTTCAATCTCGTCCGAGATATCATCGAAACAAACATCCTGACCAACTTTCATGAGTATCCGACTGAAAATGTGGCCTCTAAAGCGTACAAAAGGTTTTTCTAAGATTTGACCTGGTGACCTAGTTTTTGACCCCACGTGACCCACTTTTGAACTTGTCCGAGATATCATCCAGACAAACATCCTGACCAACTTTCATGAGTATCCCACTGAAAATGTGGTCTCTAGAGCCTACAAAAGGTTTTTCTAAGATTTGACCTGGTGATCTAGTTTTTGACCCCACGTGACCCACTTTCGAACTTGTCTGAGATATCATTCAGACAAACATCCTGACCAACTTTCATGAGTATCTAACTGAAAATGTGGCCTCTAGAGCGTACACAAGGTTTTTCTAAGATTTGACCTGGTGACCTAGTTTTTGACCCCACGTGACCCATTTTCAAAATCCTACGAGATATCATCCAGACAAACATTCTGACCAACTTTCATGAGTATCCAACTCAATATGCGGCCTCTAGAGCGTACACAAGGTTTTTCTAAGATTTGACCTGGTGACCTAGTTTTTGACCCCACGTGACCCATTTTCGAACTCGTCCGAGATATCATCCAGACAAACATCCTGACCAACTTTCATGAGTATCGGACTCAAAATGCCGCCTCTAGAGCGTACACAAAGTTTTTCTAAGATTTGACCTAGTGACCTAGTTTTTGACCCTACGTGACCCATTTTCGAACTCGTCCGAGATATCATCAAGACAAACATCCTGACCAACTTTCATGAGTATCCGACTCAAAATGCGGCCTCTAGAGCGTACACAAGGTTTTTCTAAGATTTGACCTAGTGACCTAGTTTTTGACCCCACATGACCCATTTTCGAACTCGTCCGAGATTTCATCGAGACAAACATCCTGACCAACTTTCATGAGTATCTGACCAAACCTGTGGCCTCTAGAGCGTACACAAGGTAAAAAGTTGACGACGGACGACGCACGACGCATGACAGACACAGCACGATAACAATAGCTCACCATGAGCACTTCGTGCTCAGGTGAGCTATGTTGGACCGAACTATGGGGTTGACCGAACTATGGGGTTGAACCCCAAAGTTCGTACGAACTTTGGGGTTGAAAATTTTCAACCCCATAGTTCGGTCGGATACCCCATGTTATGCACCATCGGACCGAACTTTGGGGTTGAACACCATAGTTCGTACGAACTTTGGGGTTGAAAATTTTCAACCCCCTAGTTCGGTCGGATACCCCATATTATGCACTATCGGACCGAACTTTGGGGTTGAACACCATAGTTCGTACGAACTTTGGGGTTGAAAATTTTCAACGTCATAGTTTGGCTTGAAACATTCATTATCATCATCATCAGCAGCAGCATATTATCATCATCAGCAGCAGCAGCATCGTCATCATTATTATAATAATAATAATCATCATCATCATCAGCAGCAGCAGTATATCATCATCATCAGCAGCAGCAGCAGCATCATAAGCATCATCATCATATTATTATTATTATTATTATTCCGCGACGAAGGCGGAGGGATATAGTTTTAGCGTTGTCCGTTCGTCTGTGCGTCCATCCGTCCGTGTGTCCGTCCCGGCAAATATCTCCAATTCCATTAGACGGAATTTCGTTAAATTTTACACATGTGTACAATAACCCATTCTGCCGAGACTTTTTTGCTTTGTTTTTTGACTCGATGAACAATGGCCGACTGGAAGCGATTTTAAGTTACGTGGTTCAGTACACTTTTGATGTTTTAGTCTGGTCTTGAAAGTTATACAGAGTGTTTACATTCAACGTGTCACATCAATCTACCACCATTAGGAAATGAAGGAAAAAATGTTAAACAAGATTGACCTTGCAACTCTGTCAATGTCTTTGAGATTACTAGCTGTGTCATGGAAAAAGGGGTCTTCATGTTATATTGTATTCCATTTCTTGCGAACACAAGTCTTCCCACATTTCTTGACGGATTTGAATAAAATTTTCACAAATTGTTTCTCGTTATGTGACCTATTGCATATTGTCAATGTTTTGCGATTTGTAGCAGCGTCATGGAAAAAGGGGGCTTCATGTTTTTTGTTCATTCCATTTCTTGTGATCACAACTCCGCCCACATTTCTTTGAGGGATTTGAATAGAATTTTAGAATGTTTCTCGTCATGTGACCTATTGCATATTGTCAAGGTTTTGCGATTTGCATCAAGGAATAAGGGGGCTTCATGCTATATTTCATTTTTCACTAATATCTATTTAATTACTCTACATATCCCTACAGATTTTGATGAGATTTTCACAGATCATGGGACCTAGCGCATGTTGTCAGGGTTTTGCAATTTATCGCTGTATCATGGAAAAAGGGGGTTTCATGTCAAAGTTAATTTTTTATCAATGTATCTCCAACTTATGCACATAGTTGCATGAAACTTCATATTTTTATTGGTTGATCAAAGCCAATGACCAGTGAGTCCATCGTGTATCCGTCTGTCCATTCGTCTGTCCATCCATCAGTCTTTTCGTAACCGTTTTAGATCACAAGTAACACACTATATCAATTGAGCTACCCAGGCAGGTGCTAGAAATTCCAACACTTTAGTCTCTAGCTAGCAGCCTGAAATGGCAGCAACGTTGCGGCGTATATTGTTTGAGGGATATCTTCTGAAGTCCTTCACAAAAATTGATGAAACTTCATGAATGTCTATCATTGAATAGTCCGTTGATACAATTTTTTTCTTTATAAATAATGAAAAAAGGAGGCTTAATGTATATTTTCTTTATTTCTTTTCATTTCATGAAATGCCAATTTCTGGAAAAAAGGAAAATTAATGTATAATCCTATTATGGACCTCTTATATATCTTTTTATGTAATGAAATGCTGTGCCATGGAAAAAGGGAGCTTCATGTATAATTTCATCGTGGACCAATAACAAAAAGGCCACATGTGTACATGCAAAACCATATTAAAGTCGTTGCGAACTGTTGTGTTGAATCATTTAACCCAATATAATAGATGAAGTTTTAATGAAATACATGATCATAACGAAAAGTGGGCTTTTGTCCTAGTGGGCTCTCATTCTAGTGGGCTTTTGTTATAGTGGGCTTTTGTTTCAGTGGGCTTTTGTCCTACACCCACATGGTTTTGATTGTTATAATTTCCACTTCCTACGACTTTTAAGAGAAAAAAGTTGGGAATGCGCAACTTAGTTATGGCACACAAAATAATTTTGAACGACTGCTCAGAACCAGTATAGAGTAAATGTATTTGGTTTTATGAAAACGAATTACAGATTTGGCATATGAAATTTAAGTATTCATTCAAAGTTGGTTTTCATCGAACAAGCAGGAGAAAATGGTTCGTTCCGAAAACTCCATGGACTGTGTGGCGCCGATTTGTATTTGGTAACGCTTTTGTTTAAAGAGCAATGTTGCCTTTTCTTACAATGTCTACTATCAATAGTTGTAATAGAATGTTTCCATTTTGAGCGAGTCTAAAAGCTGCATACTTTGTTTTCCGGAACAACTTAGGTCTATCTATGCACTAAACTATATCTTCATACATAAAAGTGGGTCCAAGATATTATTATCACACGTTTAAAAACGCTGCCGATGCATTATATATACCTATTATTCTTTCCATAGCATCCGAAGTGAAAAATATATTATGTATTATGTGTGTGTGTGTGTGTGTGTGCTCGAAACGCAACAGAAAGTTATGAAAAAGTTCATGTTTATAGTATCGTAATAGATCAGCACTGGTGTACTGATCCGATGCTACACTCTAGCGCCGCTTACACGCACGATAAAGATAAACAGATAAAAATAGATGATGATGATAATGATGATGATGATGAAACAACGGGATGATGTTTCAAGCCAAACGTCAGATGATGATGGTGATGATGACGACGACGACGACGACGATTATGATAATGATGATGATGATGAATCGACGGGATGATATTCCAAGCCAAACTATGACGTTTAAAAATTGTCAACCCCAAAGTTCGTACGAACTTTGGGGTTCAACCCCATAGTTCGGTCAACCCCATAGTTCGGTCCAACAATTGACCGAAGTATGGGGTTGAACCCCAAAGTTCGTACGAACTTTGGGGTTCAACCCCACAGTTCGGTCAACCCCATTTTTCGGTTCAACAATTGACCGAACTAGGGGGTTAAATTTTCAACGACATAGTTTGGCTTGAAACATTCATCATCATCATCAGCAGCAGCAGCATATAATCATTATCATTGTCAGATGCAGATATACACAGATTTGAAAATCAGGATTAAACTAGATTTATATTGTCTTGAAAGAGTATTTTATTCCGTCTTTGTGTGACAAAAAAAAGTTGGTTGGTTGATGTCTCCGCTGCCGAAAATCCAAAGATATTCAGTTCTAATCATCAGAACATACATGTAAAGTAGGCCTTTTATCATAGTGTCACAATGTAAATGACGCGATCTTTTTCTAAATAAAGCATCTTTAATGGTGATGATGATGGTGGTGATGATGATGACGACGAAGATGATGATGATGATGATGAATCGACGGGATGATGTTTCAAGCCAAACTATGACGTTGAAAATTTTCAACCCAAAAGTTCGTAAGAACTTTGGGGTTCAACCCCATAGTTCGTTCAACCCCATAGTTCAGTCCAACAATTGACCGAATTATGGGGTTGAACCCCAAAGTTCGTACGAACTTTGGGGTTGAAAATTTTCAACGACATAGTTTGGCTTGAAACATTCATCATCATCATCAGCAGCAGCAGCAGCATATAATCATTATCATTGTCAGATGCAGATATACACAGATTTGAAAATCAGGATTAAACTAGATTTATATTGTCTTGAAAGAATATTTTATTCCGACTTTGTGTGACAAAAAAAAGTTGGTTGGTTGATGTCTCCTCTGCCGAAAATCCAAGGATATTCAGTTCTAATCATCAGAACATACATGTAAAGTTGGCCTTTTATCATAGTGTCACAATGTAAATGACGCGATCTTTTTCTAAATAAAGCATCTTTAATGGTGATGATGATGGTGGTGATGATGATGACGACGACGACGACGACGATGATGATGATGATGATGATGATGATGATGATGATGAATCGACGGGATGATATTCCAAGCCAAACTATGTCGTTGAAAATTTTCAACCCTAAAGTTCGTACGAACTTTGGGGTTCAACCCCATAGTTCGTTCAACCCCATAGTTTGGTCCAACAATTGACGAACTTTGGGGTTGAAAATTTTCAACGACATAGTTTGGCTTGAAACATTCATCATCATCATCATCATCAACAGCAGCATATAATCATTATCATTGTCAGATGCAGATATACACAGATTTGAAAATCAGGATTAAACTAGATTTATATTGTCTTGAAAGAGTATTTTATTCCGACTTTGTGTGAAAAAAAAAAGTTGGTTGGTTGATGTCTCCTCTGCCGAAAATCCAAAGGTATTCAGTTCTAATCATCAGAACATACCTGTAAAGTTGGCCTTTTATCATAGTGTCACAATGTAAATGACGCGATCTTTTTCTAAATAAAGCATCTTTAATGATGATGATAATGGTGGTGATGATGATGATGATGATGATGATGATGATGATTAATTGACGGGATGATGTTTCAAGCCAAACTATGACGTTGAAAATTTTCAACCCCAAAGTTCGTACGAACTTTGGGGTTCAACCCCAAAGTTCGGTCCGATAGTGCATAACATGGGGTATCCGAACGAACTATGGGGTTGAAAATTTTCAACCCCAAAGTTCGTACGAACTTTGGGGTTCAACCCCATAGTTCGGTCAACCCCATAGTTCGGTCCAACAGAGCTAATAAAACTAAATGATTTAAGATTTTCTTCTTTCTCTCTATTTGAACATTTTGCCAAAGGGGCATTTTTCAGATTAAGCTTGGTGTTGTTAACCTTTTGGTGCTTTTTGAGCTAGTACAGATCAAGATCAGATTGCACCGAATGTACAGTCTGATCTTGGATTTACACTGTCCAATCAAGAGAAATTTTCTCCCAAGAAAATATCTTTGACATTGCAATACATTGATTTTCTATTATTGACTGGAAAGTTTCAAATAACTCATTTAGCGATTAAACGTTATTTAATGAGACAAAATACACAAGCACATATCATTGACTAAGTGTAAACCGTACATACTTTTGACTTTTCATTTTTGATTCTGTGTGCCTCATCAATCACCAGGTATCTCCAATTGAACTTTTTGAACACTGACTTCTCTCTGATGACCATTTCATATGAGGTGACACAAACATCCCATTCTCCCGGCATCATGACATCACGAATGAATGTAACCTGCAAAAGCAGAAAATGTATGCTTGATTTTTTTTGCATTCCATAGTTTTAGGTCAGAGTCTAATACTATAATTCCTAATGTAAAGTTCATTAACAATAATTTAGTTCGCAGTACATGTATTAATATACCATCTGGCATTGTCTCAAGTCCAAAGGTCCAAACTCCTTTTAATTAACCCTTTACCAAACATTCCTGATTATCATGACCCTTGCAGAGAAGGCTTCTGAAAACAATGTGGAAAATGGCCAATATGCTGAAACCCAGCGTTTACTCTTTTTTTTCCACAATAATTTCAAACCTACCAGGGAGCCTAAGCTCATTTTTATCAATTCTGAATGTGGTTTCTGCAGATGTTTTGAATTCAAAAGAGTCTAACATTTGTTGATAGGGTAGGGTAGGGTACAAGGCAATTCTGCAGCTGTTCTTTTTTTTCAACATCTGTAAATACCTCTCGGGTTTTTTTCCCAAAAATAGCGTAAGTGAAAAAAAAAAGATACCAAAAACAGGCCTGTGGGGCCCAAGAATAAAAAAGTCAACATCTTTACCAATTACAAATAACTATTCATTCAGTCATATATCAGTACCAAAATTTGTGTAAAACTTTTACCAAACAATCCCTGTTTTAACACTGAAGGAGAAAGCTATTGAAAACATTATGGGAAAAGGAGAAAATGCTAGTAACCTGCATTTTCTCCTTTTTCCACAATGTTTTCTAACCTATCAAGTACAGAAATCATCATTTGAGCAACACCTAATATGTAGACTGCAATTGCTTTAAATTTAGTCTAGTCCAACACTGTGTCATTTGATAAAAGAGTTAAAAGCCAGCACATACAGCTTTGCCAAACCTACACACTATTTTACTTACCCTTTGTTCCTGGTTACCAATCAAGCAAACAGTTTTGAGGGAGGGACACCAGCGTTTAAACTCATTCATCCAGTTTGAGAGAGTGGATTTAGGACAAATGACTAAGTGAGGACTTGGTATATGTCTATAGTGTTTCATGTAGCCCAACAAGGAGATTGTCTGCAGCGTTTTACCCAAACCCTGAAATTACCAAAAATTACAAGTAAGTTTTCTTAATAAATGGTACAAAAAACCAATTTGTTTGTTCATGTTCGGCTTAACAGAAAACAGCATAAGAGTTGTATAACAGAAATGACAGTTCATAGACAAAAACAATTCTTCACAACCTGTGTCCAGTGTATATTTTACCAACCTTGCATAGGGTTCTTTTTCACTTGTTCTTTGTCTAACACTATTTAGACATGCCTGTGTTATCAATTAAAAATAAATTTAAAAGGAAAAACTTACTGGTCAACAACTTTTATTGGTGTGACAATATGATTTTGGATAGCAAGGCCTCCAGTCAATATAATGAAGAAAAAATGTTGGCCTAGATGCCCCTGGACCTTAACTCCTTACCAAACTGACAAAATTGTAGATCAGTCCAAATTGAAAGCATTTGCAGGCAACAACCTAAGTATGGCTCAAAAATTGAAATTTGTCTTGGGAAGGGTAGAAAACATTGTGGGAAAAGGAGAAAATGCTGGTTTCCAGCATTTTCTCCTTTTCCTACAATGTTTTCAAAAGGCTTTTTACTCAGGGTCGTTAAAAGTCAGGATTGTGTGGTAAAGAGTTAAGCCCCCCTTGCATTACAAATCTTTACAGAATTGCAACAGCTATCTGGGACATGCATTTCAGTGCAAACCTTCTTGATGCTAAATAAACGGACAGGAGCAAAATACCAGAAGTCTGCAGGCTGACCAAGGTTACAGCCCTTTGTTATTGTTAAATTTTCTGAATGTGATAAGACTATTCTCCATATTTTGCGACAAAATACTTTTCCCAGTGTGCTGCTCATACAGACAACTTACCATTTCATCAGCCAGAATACCATTAATGCCATTCTCATACAAGTTTATCATCCAGTTAAGTCCTCTAATTTGGTAATCTCTCAGCTCTCCATTTTTAATATCTGCAAAAAAATTCAAACATCAACCCTTTACCAAAAAATCGCAAGATTCAACAACCCCTAGGAAGAACATATTTGGAAAGATTATTGGGCAAGAAGAAAAAGCTTGTAACCTGCACGATCTCAAGTTCCCATACAATTTTAAATCCTTTTACGGTAATTACAATATCTAAAAACTATATAGCGTCACATAGCTACCACTTACAAAAAAATCCTGTTGATCAACCTTAAGGAAAAAGGCTGTAGAAAGCACTGTGGGAAAAGGGGGAAAACGCTGGTATCGTTTTCTATCCTTTCAGAGATTTCCATTTTTTTCAGCTTGTTTAATTAATCCTTTGCATATCTTTTTGATTCTATAAAGTTCAAAATCTTGTCACTTGGCAAAGACTTAACTTTTAACCAGACATAAATGTGGCAAAAATGACTATTTGTCTTTAATGAGGGTAGAAAGCATTGTACCAGCAGTTTCTCCTTATCCCACTATGTTTTCACAGGGCGTTTTCCTCTGGGAAAATGAAGGATTGTTTGGCAAAGGGTTAATAGTCTGTTCTGAAGTGCCATGTGCATCAGATATTTGAGAAGCAGAAAAAGTTGAATCTTTTTGGAAGCTTCTTATGGCCTTTTGTGACATGAAAAAATAATTTCTTTATTTCCCTCCTCAATTTAACAAAAGATGTTTACGTTTTTTCCAATGAATATAATGAAGGGTAAATATCAATGTCTAAAAGACTAAAGATGCAAAGACAACAAGAGGAGACCATGTGGGACAACACTCCGAACTTGCAGTTGTACCACACAACAAAATTTTTCACTCGTCTTTAATGAAAGCAATGTTAACAAAATTTTTCATTCGTCTTTCATGAAAGTATTTGTATAGGAAAAATTTGCCATGTTTCAAATGAAGAGATTTGTTACTGAAAGAACAGAACAATTTTTTGCGAAAAGGAGATAATGCGGGTAACCAACATTTCTTATTTTTCCCAAAATGTTTTAAAAGCCTTCTTCTTCTGGGTCATTAAAAGTCCAGATTATGTGGTAAGGCTTAACTCTTTACTTCACAATCACGAGTTCTAACGACCCTGAGAAATAAAGCCTTTGAAAACATCGTGTTAAAAAGAGAAAATGCTGGTAACCATTTTTCCCAAAATGTTTTAAAAAGCCTTCTTCCTCTGGGTCATTAAATGTCCAGATTGTGTGGTAAGGCTTAACTCTTTACCACACAATTCCGAGTTCTAATGACCCTGAGAAATAAAGCTTTTGAAAACATTGTGTGAGAAAGGGAAAATGCTGGTAACCAGCATTTTCTCTTTTTCCTACAAATTTTTCCACATCAAATTTCAATCTTTGACTCAAATTTATTTTGTCGACGGCAAATGCTTTCAATTTGGACTAGCCAAAAATTTTGTCATTTGGTAAATAGTTAATGAAAGCTGGGAGTCGAAAAAGATCCACAACTCTGCCAAAAATATTTTGATGGTTTCTATATTCTACTCCATCTATATTGCTTCCCCTTCTAACAGTTGCCAACCAGTCCAAGTTTAAAGTAAATGTCTTCAGTAATGACAGATATAGTAAAATATCAAAGTTTCTGAAAATGTCAAACATTATTTTCTTTGACTACCATGCGGATGTGACACCAAGGCTACAACAATGACTCGATGTTTTCTTCAGAAACAGCTGAGCTAAGTAGACTACTTACAAGAGGGACTTTCTTCAAAGCGGGTTAAAACTGAAGATGATTTCTTGGACAATGATAGAAGCTCCTCATCTTCTTCAGTTTCTGTTCTACGATGTCTATGACTGTAAGCACAAAAGGATAAGAAAATATCATCTGCACTCTTTTTTTTTTTTTTTTTAAAAATTGAGTATTTAACTCTTTACTACACAACCACATTTTCAACTTGTCTTAAGTCATCACCAAACAGCAATATTTTAGGCTTGTCCAAATTGAAAGAATTTGCAGATGACAAAATAAAAGTGATGGAAAAATTGAAATTTGTTTTGTGAAGGGTAGAAAACATTGTGGGAAAAGGAGAAAATGCTGGTTACCAGCATTTTCTCCTTTTCCCACAATGTTTTCTAGAGGTTTCTTTCTCAGGGGCGTCAAAAGCGTGGATTGTACGGTAACTAATGGGTTAATTGAAAGCATTTGTAGACAACAGATTTAATGCTGGTCAAATGAAGATACACGTATTTGCTCTTTACCACACAATCCTGAATTTTAATGACCTTGATGGAAATGGCTTTTGAAAACATTGTAGGAAAAGTAAAAACAAAATGCGGGTCACCAGCATTTTTTTTATTCCCACAGTATCTTTCAAAACCCTCTTTCCTGTCATTAAAATCTGAAATACATGTCAAAAAGCTGAAAAATAGACCAAATAGACAAAAAAAAGCTGGAATGTTTTTAGTCATTGTAGTCAATGTTTCAACCTATGTGTAGTTATCAGGCTTTGTTGCTCTGAATTTGAGTTTAACCCTTAACAACATAACCTCAAATTTTACACAACACTCTGAAAAAAATTCTTTTGAATACACAGCAGGAGAGAGGAAGAATGCTGGTAATTCCTTCTCCTACATGTTTTCTACTGTAATATTCAGGTACAAATACTATCAGTTGAAAAACAGTTCAATTGTTGCCTGTAAATTCTATATAGATATGTCCTAAACTTTGCTGTTTAATAAAGGGTTAATTACTGCTGACAGCATAGATCAAAATCAGATTGAAAAGACTGCAGTCTGATTTTGGATCATAAAATGTCTGCTTCTTTGCCGCGTAAATATACATGTATTTTGATTATAGAATTTCAATGTTCAACACTTATCCAGTAACAGTGATTACCAATTTCTGATGTCTTTGGTGGCACTGATGTAATCATGTTGTATCTGTTTTTAACTCTTTACCAAATGACAAAATTTCAGACTCATTCACATGGAAAGTAATTGCAGATAACAAAACTGATGTAACTCAAAAAATGAAACATTGTGCAAAAAGGAGAAAATGCTGATTCCTAGCATTTTCTCCTTTTCCCACAATGTTTTCAAAAGGCTTCTTTCCCAGGGTCATGAAATCCTGAATTGTTTGGGAAAGGGTTAATATGTTTATGTGCAACTTCATGAAAATCTGGCTATACTCCTGATAATAAGTCAAAAATTTGAAACATCTGCGATCTGCAGAGGAGCTCAGAATTGCAGTGCCTAGCAAACAGGACTTAATACCAAGGGTCACTGGTATAAATCCAAAGCTTGGTAAATTTCTTTATAAGGACTGCTGATAGTAAGTGCTATAAGATTCATTCCTATAGATCTGACTGCTGAACAATATTTCAATGACACAGTATGTGGGAAAGCAGTGACTGCTTGGGAAGGACATTGTGTGAGGTACCGTACTGGTAAAAGCCATTCCTGAAAACCATAAACAGAACAGTGTACTGGGTGCCCTGATATAATTGAAATAATGTTGAAAACAACATTAAATACCATATACAGAAACAGTCATCAGGAAGAAAGAGAAGGGCACTCTGGTAAAACTAATGAACACTTCTCATTTCAATGATTCTTTCAAAGACTCTTCTTGTAACATCCTCCAACCAATGAAATATACTGTATCCTTGCTTCTATTTGTATGAAATTTTGGTGCTTAGCAATTTAATTTTATACTGTTTTAACATTTGTGACTAAAAACTGTGCATGAGAACTGTTGTGCACTAACTGTTTAATATCAAGTAAAGAAAGGGTGACAGTTTAAACTAAATGTGTTTGAAAAATAAGTAATTCAGAAGCTTTTAAATTTCAACCCAGATAATCTCTGCATAATAATCATGTTATTTTTCTTTCATGGCTGTTCACCATAAGTCTTGCAGTCCATAGTGAAAATACTGTTTTTAAGCTTACACTGAAATCAAGATCGGTGGCACAAACCATACTGTGTGATAATGGATCTAACATATCCACAATTTTCTCTTGAACATATTCTGGCCAAAACAATATTGCTTCTGCATATTTCATTAACTCTTAACCAAATGAACAAATTTTAGCCTGGTCCAAATTGAAAGCATATGCAGATGTCAAATTAAACACAACTCAAAAATAGAAACTTGTTTCCAGCAGGGTAGAAAACATTGTGGAAAAAGGAGAAAATGCTGGTTACCAGCATTTTTCCCTTTTCCCCCAATGTTTTCAAAAGGCTTCTTTCTCAGTCTTTAAAGCGAGGGATTGTTTGGTAGAAGGTTAATACTACCAGCATTTTCTCTTTTTCCCCCCACAGTATCTTTTAATTAACTTTCATAGACAAAAAAAAAACAAACTTCACATCAATTGAGTACCATATTTGTAAACTGATAATGCTTTCAATTTGGGCTTGTTTAAAAATTCTGGCAGCTGGTAAAGGGTTTAACCACTACCACACATGATAATTTTTCGGTACACTTCTGATACAAAAGGTAAATTTGCAGAGGAAAAGTACACCAACCCTGACCTCAGAAGTAACTCGTGGGGATTATGTATGAACCTTTACCACAGGGTAGATTTGTGGATGTAAAAGAATTTCCAGACAAGAAAATAACTATGACAAATAATTATGATGAGGTATGCCTTTGAACGACTTTGAAAAAAAAAAAACATTGTGGAAAAAGGAGACAGAATGCTGATTACCAGCATTTTTTTCCTTTTCATGACAATGTTTCCAAACACCTGCTTTCTCAGGCTCATTGAAACTTGGGATTGTGTGGTGAATGGCTTAATACAAAAACTTCAATACCTGCATCCATAAACTTACTGGCAGACATTACAAAGCTATACAGCCTGCAACACGCGATAAGGCCATCCGGACACAAGCATAAAGTGTCATTTTGGATCAGCCTGCGTAGTCCACACAGGCTTAACTCATTACCAAATGACAATATTTTAGGCTTGTCCAAATCAAAGGGATTTGCAGATGACAAAAGCGACTGAAAATTAAAAATTAGTTTTTTGAAGGACAGAAAACATTGTGTGAAAAGGAGAAAATGCTGGTTACCAGCATTTTCCCCCACAATGTTTTTTTAAAATCTTCTATCTCAGGGTGGTCAAAAGTAGGGATTGTGTGGTAATGGGTTAACCAAAACTACTTTCTGTTTTGTTTTGTTTTTTTCATTATCTGTTTGCTCAAGCCTTCTGTAGCAGACAATCTAATGCAGACATACAGTGCCGTCTCAGATCTGCACAGGCAAATCTGAGATGCCCTTTTTCATGTGTCGCAAGCCATATATGAATATGGGATTGAAGCAGGCAATGCAAATTTGATTCTAGTAGAGAACTTTTTCAAAAAATATATTTTGTCAGGGACATAATGAGTACCCTCGGTGTATTAGATAAGTCAGTGAAAAAATTTTATGAAAAGAACAAAAAGTGCCTGTTTCTGTAAAACAAAAACATAAGTCATTAAAAAAAACCTGAGGAAAAACCCTAAAAATACCAATATTTATTTCACCTTTCCTCCTTTCTTTTGTTAGCAGTTGGGCTGTAATAGTAATCACCTTATAAGACATCAACAAAAAGGACTACCAAAATTATCTAGAGAAACGTGATAACCTTTTTGTAAACCCAACAATAGATTTGACGACTTATCCATATCGAAGGGACATGACAGCAGTTGCAGACAACAAATCAAGTTTGGCCCCAACAATTCGATCTGTCTTTTACTCTTTACCAAACGACAATATTTCAAGCATGTGCAAAGCGAAAGCATTTGCAGTAGACAAACACCACACAGTCCCTACTTTTGAGAAGCCTGTAGAAAACATTGTGGGAAAAGGAGAAAATGCTGATTACTAGCATTTTCTCCTTTTCCAAGAATGTTTTCAAAAGGGTTCAATCTCAGGGTCATAAAAAGCAGGGATTGTTTGGTAAAGGGTTAAAAGAGTTGAAAACATAAGCCTCCTCCAGGGTTGATGGGAATGTTTGGTAATCTATTCATCTTTAACCAGCTTTCTTTAGCTTCAAACTTCTTCCCCAAAACCCCAAAGATAAAATGTACACATCTCACTTGGACCTGGAATACACTCACTGTGACACAAGCACTGTTTTATACTCTTTTGGATAGAACGATGGGTACAGAGATGATCATGACAACACCAGTTGAAAGTTCTTCACAGATTTTGTCCACAAGTTTGAATTCTCACAATTTCGCAAATAGAGATCAAAACTAGGATTTAAGCATACCTGTTGCTTGTATATTTAATAATACTTCATTTGAAATACAAACATTTTCAATTTAAATGCTGAACGTAAGAGAAAACTGTGCATTTCATCTATTACTGGAGTTATTTACATTCCTGAAAACACTCAAAATGGCTGCCATGCCTGAAAAATTTCGTGAGTGTTTTTTCTGAGATTTACATGTTATAAACGACTTCTACCAGCTTTTAAGGCAATAAGAGCTTTCATAATTTGTCTTGGTCATGTTAGTTACTTAAATCTAATGGCATTTGGCTGCAGTACAGATTAAACCAAAGACACAGAAAGGCAGCATAGCGCTTTGTCTTTTCTACTGGAAAATTTAAGATGGACTTGAGACGGTATGGTGCACAATAAATGTCAAAATATGAAAAAAAATTACAACAGCCTCTCATTACTGAGACTAAATTGGAATCCAAAAATGTCAGTGGAGTCAAAAAGAATTCACCTTGATTTGAATCAAAATCCATACACATTCATGAATGCAATCCTTTCACTCAAACGTCTAGACCTTTCTATTCCTGTACTTATACTTGCTCTGGAAATTTTCTTTTTCATCAAATGATCATTTTTCCTGACCAGAATGTGTACATCAACAGATATCTGAATAATCTTACTACCTATGTCTATGAAATTTTACATTTGATTCTTACCTGAAACATTGATTCAACTACATTACCAAATGACAAAATTTTAGGTTTGTCCAAATCGAAAGCATTTGCAGACGACAAAATGAAAGTGACTGAGAATTTGAAATTTGTTTTGTGAAGGGTAGAAAACATTGTGGGAAAAGGAGAAAATGCTGGTTTCCAGCATTTTCTCCTTTTCCCACCATGTTTTCTAAAGGCTTCATTCTCAGGGTCATCAAAAGTAGGGATTGTGTGGTAATAGGTTAAGACATGAAACAAGCAGGGCCTTGCCAATATTGCTCTTCCAAGTTTAAAAAAAATTCAGTTTACTTACTCTCCGGCTTCTACTAGTTTGGCTTTTTCTGTCATTTTGCTTTTGACTTTCTTCATCTTCAGTGGGCTTGTAGGGGATTTGACATTGCTATTCATTCCTGTCATCATGAAGTGGGCAAACAGTTCAGTCTGTTTCAACAAGTAATCAAACCTGTTTCCTCTATCTGATTCCTGTGAAATTTAGTTATAGTACATGTATTCACTTAACCCTTTACCATAGGGTCCCCGGTTTTTAAGACCCTCAGATAGAAGCCTTTTTAAAAAATGAGGGGAAAGGAGAAAATGCTGGTAACCAGCATTTTCCTTTTTTCCCACAATGTTTACTACCTGCTAGAAACAAGTTTCTGTTTATGTCATCTGTAAGTGCTTTCAATTTCGACCTGTTTAAAATTTTGTCGTTTGGTAAAGAGTCAAGCAATTAATGTTACAACTGTCACTATACATGCCTCTGCAGATTACAGCTAAATGTCACGAAATCGTATACATCTGAAGCAATTCAATCAGTGTACTGACAAAAAAAATCATGGCATGTCTTCAGAAAACCCTTAAGAGAAGAACACTAAAATGTCAAAAGCCAAATATATTCTCTAAACATCCCTGATAAAAAAACACACATCTACTGATATCAGATGTACACTTCTACTGGATTATGACATTCTCTGACAGATATTTTGCTGAATTCTCCTTGTGTTGCCTGCTAATTATGTCAGATAATGCACTCACCTAGTCAGGTTTGTCACTTATTTTTGTAAAAGTAAAAAACCACACACCAAATCCAATGTAAGCTGACAAGAAGAATTTACACCCCTGATAAAGGATTAAACTTCAAACTTACAATCTTTGCATCATAATCTTCATCTTCCTCCTCCTCTTCTCCACCCTCTGCTGCATTTTTACCTTTAGGAGGGGCTTTCAGTAACACAGATGGCCCTGGTACCTGCTGTTTACATAAAAAGAAAAAAAAAATCAAAACCTATGTTGGTGTCAAACTACAGCTCCATTACACTGTCATCAAAATTTGACAGTGTCCAATGCTTTTTGAGGATTACAAGCTCTTCCTGTGAGGGTTTCCCAATTCTATAACAGCACGATCCAAAGTGATGGCCGTTTGGAAAGTGGGCAGTTTTGGAAATCGGCCGTTTTTACTTTCTCCCTACGGAAACAGTTGAGCAAAACATGTGCCATGTCTCTGAAAAAAAAATCTAACATAAAATTTGATCAATGTTTCAAGTAAAGTCAATTTAATCTTGAAAAGCTTGAAGTTACAGAAACAGATTGTTTACCTATTTTATCTTACCCCACCCACTAAAAAAGAATCTGTATCTTGCCGATGGTCATTTATAAATTAAGTATTAATTTGAAATTATACAAACTGATTCTTCTGCCTGATCGTCGCTCATATGCTCTGATTCTGATTCCGACATTTTGTAAAATATTCGTTTCGCTATGAGGTTCTGAATGTAGTCGACTAGTTCCTTCTTTTCTTTTTTCTTTTGTTCGCACCGGCGATCTTTGGCGCTTAGTACTATGGATTATCGTTCTTTGATCAGGGATATTAAAGTTTCGTACCACTTTTAGTTCGCTACCGATAAACCAATAGACTAAATATGTAGAGAGTTTTTTGTTTGCTACCTAACAAATTTGCTTCTATTCAACAGCACATCTTGTTTTTATTTCGTTTGATTTAGAATCTAGTAGCCTCTTTTTGAGCACTTATTGCATCGTTTACAAGATTTAGAATCTAGTAGCCTCCTTTTGAGCACTTATTGCATCAGCCTCCTTTTGAGCACTTATTGCATCGTTTACAAGATTTAGAATCTAGTAGCCTCCTTTTGAGCACTTATTGCATCGTTTACAATAACAGATAATGAAATACATTTTTTACCATTAGATAAGTTTGAGAATAGACTATAACTTTACATTTAGATAGATAGATAGATAGATAGATAGATAAAAACGGAAGGGTTTAACACTATTGGCCCGTTCCCATTTTAATGGCTGGGACATGAAAATAGAAAATGGCAGATTTTGTATTTGAGCACACTGTGGACATCCGTGATCTTTTCTCCTCTCGATCTGTATCAATTTCTAGAGTCTTCTCAACTTATAGGACGGGAGTAATTTACTCCATTGTTGTGGAAAGAGCGTCGCAAGTTTTTATACAATTCGGTCCATTTGTGGCACATTTAGCCTCATCTAAACAACCAAATGAGCTTTGAAAAAAAAAAAATGATATGACAACTAATGATAACTGGATTATTGGTGCTCTCAGATCATCTATGATTGCTATATCAGTAAAAGATTTTTTTCTCAATTATCTCGAGGCATTCCTTGGCCCAGAGACATACAATACACTTATTTTATGTCTCTGCTTGGCCTAACGAATGAAATTGACAAGAAAACCTTTGCCTTATTTTAAGTTGGACTATTGAAGTTATCAATTTTTTTTTTTGCATTCGGCAGGATTTGACTGTTATGGTCTGCAAAAAAGCCTGAAGTTTTACCTTACGCTCTAAAGGTTGATTGGTTTTAACCAGGCGAATTTCTTGCATTCCTATTAAACAATGGCAATTGATAGGCTGATCCTTGGCACGCCATGTTCCAGAAAGCTGATAAAAAAGGATAAATATTTTAAAAAAAAAAGAATGGTTGAAAAAAGGTTCCGGCGAAAAGAAATATTTATTTTTTACACTGTAGGCCCTACCGGAAAAGCTATATTTCAACCCTTACTGCTACGCGCGACTCGAAGACCTTTTGTGGACAGTGTAGATCGACATTATACTGCATAGAAAGTGCACTATCTGAAAGAGAGAGAGAGAGAGAGAGAGAGAGAGAGAGAGAGCACCACGGGAAAAGACAATGCGGCTTGACAAACGCGGGAAGGTCACGTGACTGTCACACAATCATTATGCAGACGAAGTTTTTACGCCGGCGTTTTATTAATTAAGATATGGCTAATTGTCTATGCCCAACCAGCTACGGACCTTAACGTTGTGTCGAAGTTCACTGTCATGGTTGTTTTCAAAAAAGAATCGCTTCACTGAGGATCACTTATTCATTTGGCCAAGTTTTTCAATGGACAATCGTTGCTTTAAACAGTGGCTTTGGTAGTTCTTTCCTAGAATCCGTATCATGAAATTGAGAATAGATTAGAATGGTCATCTACAATTCTAGATGGGACTGTCAGAGACGGAAGCAGCACTTATGACCCAAGTATTCTAGATTCTAAGAACATGTAACAAAGTTGATAATGAACTGATGTGTGCTTTTACACCAAGAACATTAAAGGTAAAAATATTTTTTCCTCGTTCATGTAATGCTTTGCTTTTTCTGTTTACATGTGCCAATAAATATTGAAATGAAAAGCCAGAGAGTAATGCTGACGTATTCTTTAAGTTGATCAAATAAGACGTGCTCTTGATGAGGTAGATCTATTTGTTATTGCTTAAATATCTCTAAAGGACATCGCGATCCAACTTCTGATTTGGAATCATTATTAGATAAGCTTGTGCAGTGAAAATTTATTATAATTATGTTCTTGTTGAAAACCAAAGATTAAATATCTTTGGTATTTCTATCGTTGGATCATGCAGTACTGCTACACAGAGACTGTTCAGAGTACGCCCATGAAGTCTCGAAGGCACTAAATAAGGAATATTATATGGAGCGCAACACGCGAAAAGGTACATTCGGACATTTGCGTAAAGTGTCGTCCCGGATTAGCCTGCGCAGTCCGCGCAGGCTAATCCGAGACGGCACTTTACGACTGCATTAGATTTTGTGCTACAGTAGACTTGCGTAAAACAGAAAATCACATAAAATCGGAAAGTGTCGTATCACATTAGCCTGTGAGGACTGCACACGCTGATCCGAGACGACACTTTACGCAAATGTCCGAATGCACCTTTTCGTGTGTTGCACGCCATATTGTAGTAAACTTGATGCAGGGCCCCGTTTTACTAAGGTAGTTACGTACAACATTTTCATAAGTTTTATGGAACAATTGTAAAGTGACATATTTCTGCCACGAGATAAGAGATTATTATTATACTGCAAAGAAATTTCTCGTGATCTGATTGGTTAACAAGCCGGGAACATAATATCATGTTCCCTGGCAAAAACCACGTAAAACCAGTTTCCCTTTTGAGTGCCCCGTAAACATCACTACACGTGCAATACATCATCCAAAATGGCGGCTTCGATCGATCACCAGACTGCACATTTATGCGCCAAACTGCACGTTTTAGTGACGTCAGTTTCCAGTGACGTCAGTTTTCATTGAATTGGGGCACACAGAAGGGAATTTCTTTTTCATCAGCATACTCGATTCGTGAAATTATAAAACAGGAAAATCTCGCCTAACGCGCTTTGAAAGGGTAAAACTTTGCAGTATAATAAATTCGTTGTACGGTCAGGTGGCAGGGGACTTGGAAACTTGTTCACGGCTGTGGTGAATCATGTCGCCACCTCGCCTTCGGCTCGGGGCGACATGATTAACCACAGCCGTGAACAAGTTTCCAAGTCCCCTGCCACCTGACCGTACATCTAATACTGTTTTCAAATTTTCATGATTATTTTAGAAAACTTTTGCGATAAATAAAAGTTTCAGAAAAAAAAAAAAAACTATATAACGAGGCCAAAGGTCATGATTCAAAATATTTTTCTGTCTGTCTTGCGTATTATGTGATAAATAGAATCTAACATTCGTGTTTATGTATTGCCATTTTATCAAACTTGTTGTAAAAAAGTATATGACGCTCGCCAAGGCTCGCATCATACAATTTTAGTCAATTCCTTTGATAGAAGTGATATTAGATAAACACTCATGTAAGATCCTCTATATCTTAAACGCAAATTTATGTAAAATCCTATACAGATCTATTTTCAATGTTAGCTTTAATCATTCAGCAGTTTTTTTCCGCTGAAACTAAGAAAAAGTTTCCTTACAGACTTGACTAAAAAAGCTAATGGTATACATTCAAGATCAGACTGCTATATCTGTTCAGTTCTGAGCATCTGGTTTTGATCTTAAGCCGCCTTCAAACAATGCCCATAAATCGTGTCTGCTTCAAATCTTTTTCAGGAGTCTCTGGTCTGATTTTGAAAATACGATTCATATGCTCTAAAATCATGTCCATTTCTGAACCCCTGGTAGAGGGTTAATTCTTTAAAGGAACAAGGGAAAAAAAGCGTGGTTTTGTTAGCAGCTTTATTTATCTACACGTCAATGAAAATATATTAAGCGTAAAGATACATCCATATAGCTATAAAGGAAAAACTTTGTAAGTGTGTAGAATGGCCCACTTGTGAAATAATAGACAAGTTACAAATTCATATGGTGCAAACGATAGGAAAAACACATATGTCCTCATTCTAAACCGTAAAAGACAATAACAATTGCTGTAAAGGTCTCCAAAGCATGAAATGTATCTTCTATCAGTTTAATTCTTTCCAAAACGAAAAATTTTAAGCTGGTCCAAATTGTAAGGATTTGCAGACGACAAATTCCATGTAACTGGAGAGATAATCTTTGTTTTGATTGGGTAGAAAACATTGTGGGAAAAGGAGAAAATGCTGGTTACCAGTATTTTCTACTTTTCCTACAGTGTTTTCAAAAACTTCTTTTACATGGTCGTTAAAGCTCGGGATGGCGTGGTGATGAGTTAAACATGTGCAATCTTGTAGACATCAGGGACGACATTTGGCATACAATTACGATGAAATAGGGATGAAATAGGTTAAAAACGGGATGAAAACCAGTTTATAGAGGGTATTTGTGTTTTTTCTCCAGATGAAAGATGGAAATTTATTTAATCGAGTGAACATCATCGATAATATTTTCAAGAGCGGCGCAGAAACAAATGAAAATATTAAGATGATGTTCACGAGAATAAATAAATTTCGATATTTCACAAAAATCAATCTATTCATTTCATGCTTTTAACTTGTGCTCATATAAAAAAATCCAGTACAGTTATTTTCGGTTATTTCGGATTTTTCCTGTGGCGTACACCTTCCGCATGAAAAAGCATCACAATAGACCTATATTACGTCAAGTGCTAGAAATATAGGGTAAATTACGTCATATTTCCATCTGGTTGAGAAGTACGGGCTTTCTACCTAGGTAACTAGAGAGCTGAAACAACGAAACTGAAGAGCTGAAACATACATGTAGATATTGGTATTTTTCACCAATCGTAACCATGAAATATCAAAAAATATTTCTCCGTTATTTCTCGATAACCTACCGGAAGTGTAAAATAGAAAGAGGATATTCATTTTTGACGGTGAAATATCGAAATTCATTTCATCGAGTGAACATCATCGATAAATATTCTATTTATTTGATGCTTTTATTCCTTTACGTGGGGAACTTAATCAAAGCCCAGTACATTTCTTTTCATTTATTTCCCTTGGCGTACCCCTCCGCATAGCAACGCTTTATACAATATAACGTCAAGTGCCAGACATATTAGTTATACGTCATATTTCCATCTGGTTGAGAAGGACGAAAACTTTACCAAGGTAAAGTAGTGAGCGGAAACAACTAATTCCGCCTTTAATTGTAGAATATGTTATAAATATCGGTATTTTTCACCGATCGTAACCATGAAATATAGGAAAATATTTTCCCGTTATTTCTCGATAATCTACCGGATAGCATGAAATAAGGAGATTTGCGTTTAGTTCCAAACGATAGAGTTATTGACTTGTCCAAATTAAAGCTTCGGCACACCTTAAATTAAAGGTAGCCAATTTGATTTTTTATTATCTGAGAAAGGCTAAAAAATCATTTTCCGAAAAAGGAGAAAAATGCTGGTAACAAACGTGTTTCTTTTTCTAACAGAGTTTTTAGAAGTCTACATATATTTAATTTGTTATAATGTTTACATATATGGTAATAATTTGAAGAAAGAAAAAACTAACACCATGTAAACTGTTGAAAAAAGCTAAACATTTATAACGTTTTTATATTAACCATTAGGCTACGTGTACTTGGGGAAGCGCGACTCACTGACCTTTTGCGGACAGTGTAGATCAAAGATCAGACTGCACAGAATGTGCAGTCTGATCATGGATCTACACTGTCTGATCAGGATAAACTTTCCCAGGGAAAAAAAAGATACCGTTTGAATCTTTTTTTTTTTTAATATCGGCCGAAAAGTTTCGTTCCACTTATTTATCAGAATAAGGGCTAATTTTATTTCAACAAGTCATCTGGTCCAGTAGACGCAAAATCTTTCCGACCACGGATACTCCGCCGGTCACAAGAACTTGAAAAAATATATTTGGGTTTGACTGGATCTGTTTCGATCTCTCCTCCATTATCCAGTGTAGACTATCGTACAGAGAATTGCAGAATATAGATCTCTGAGTACCAGCCATGACGCGGTCCTGGTTCCATGTATCCCAGATGTCCTTCGTCTGCTTCGCCGAGTCAATTCTTGCGTTTAAAGACGAATAAAAAATGGGATGATCTACAATATAGTTGATAGATGATTCAAGTATCTGCTGAAAGCATCTGAAGAATATTTAGTAAGGTTTAAACATGATAAAATTTACTTGCAACATTATATAAAGAAAGGATTGGGACGAAAGCTAATGAACTGGCCACACGTAGTAGCATCAAGGCCGGTAACCAGTCTAGAAAGCTAACTAAAGCTTATAAAGTAACTCTTAACCCTTTACCCCATAAGGCATTTCTATGTTATCTATAATTGACCCTAATAACAGGAAAGATGAAGCCATTTCTTATGTGTATATGACACCTTTTGATAGCATAGAAAACATTTTGACAAAAGGTGAAGAGCAATTTCACCTTTTGCCACAATGTTTTCCAAAAGCTCCTTCAAGCAATGTGCAGAAATAAGTATCTATGGAGTAAAGCGTTAAAACTTGAAATGGACCTAAATTTAGGAGTCAAACACAACAACGATCGTTTTGTTGATGAATTGGTTGACTGGTGTTTAACGTCGCTCTCACATTTTTCCAGTCAAATCACGGCATTAGATCACATGTTTAGGTATATCCTAGATTTTACTAGTAATAGGTTAGGGCTCTGAAGTGCGTTGCCCAAGGACGCTCCCATGAAAGACTCTGTGCGTCCAGAGAGGCTCGAACCCGGGACTTCTAGGTTATGAGTCATACATTTTACCACTAAGTCACGCACTTCCCAAGAATAATTTGTCAATTTCTCTTACTGATGATTTTATTTTTTCGATAAGTATTGGTTTTATATGTGTGCAAATAAATTATGAAAAGAACGGAAAGCCTGCAACATTCAAACGTTGTTGTATTCAGGGATTACAGATCTTCAAACCGAAATTGAACATTTTCCTCTGTGTTACAGGTTTTGGGTTACCCTCAGATTCCTACTCATAAGTAAAATGTAGGCCTATTTGTTAATAAACAAACATAGATCTATTAACCATTCTAAAATGTATTATCAGTGTTATTCTCAAAGTTTTTCAAAGTAAATACAATATCTGATCAACTGAAACAAACAGGTATAGCCAACGAAAAAATGTGCTAAGTTCTAAATCTAGATTTAGACTAATAATACAATTAAAGATGGCCAGTGAAAAGACGCAGTGAACTGCTTCCATTCATGAAAATTAACTGATTAATAAATAACTTGATACATCCATAAACATACCTAACGATGTTTCAACGTCCTCGGATATATTTGGAGGGAATATCACAATTTTGAACGGATAGTCCTACAATGTAAGATATATGCATTAAACACGCGAAAAGGGACATTCGGAGTGTCGTCTCTGGTGAGCATGTGCACTCCGTGTAGACTAATCCGAAATAACACTTTCTGTTTTTATGTAATTTTCTGTTTTGCGCAAGTTTGCTGTAGCACAAAATTTATTATCAAACTGTACAGAAATTTCTCGTGATCTAATTGGATAATATGTCCCGAAGATATAACATATATATCATGTACACTGGCAAAACCGTAAAACCAGTTTCCCTTTCGGGAGCCCCTTTTACATGACTACACTATCAACACAATATCCAAAATAGCGGCGTCGATCAAGATATACACCAAGCCAAGTGAGCCAAGCTGCACGTTTAAGCACGTATTACCAATGTTTCAGTGACGTCAGTTTCCAGTGACGTCAGCTTTCATTGAATTGGGGCTCTAAGACGGGGAATTCTACTTCGTCAGCATACCCAATTTTTTTAAACCAAAACAGGTAAAATTCGCTTAACAAAAGTTAGAATGGTAAAACTTTGCAGCATAATAAATTCGTTTTATGATCAGGTGGAGGGGACTTGGAAACTTGTTCATGGCTGTGGTGAATCATGTCGCCAACTTGCCTTCGGCTCGGGGCGACATGATTCACCACAGCCGTGAACAAGTTTCAAAGTTCCCTGCCACTTGATCATACTATTAATTGTAATTCGTAAAGTGCCATCTCGGATTAGCCTGCACGGACTTCGCAGGCTGACCCCAGACAACACTTTATGCAAATGTCCGAATGCCTCTTAAAATTAGCGTGTTGTAAGCAATATCATATTGTATCCATCAGACATTCGAAATTTTTGTTCTTATTGTAAGTTCAGTGATGAAATTCCAAAGCTGTATAAAGCTGAATTAATTAACCTTTCTAAGTAATCGCTAAACTCAAGACTTTTTCTTTCTGTCTGTTATCCCTTTACCACACATATCGACTTTTAACGACACTAAGAAGTAGACTTTTTGGAAACACTGTGTTTTCTAGACGGGCTGATTCAAATCCCATCATTTGTTCCAAAATAGTCTTGTTGTCTGTAAGTACTTTCAAACTGGACCTGTCTGAAATATTGCTCGTTTTGGGGAAGAGTTAGATTAATCAAAAATCTTCATTTCAGATTTTCATACCATTTGGCGTGCAACACGCGAAAAGGTGCATTCGGACATTTGCGTAAAGTGTCGTCTCGGATCAGCGTGTGCAGTCCGCACAGGCTAATGTGTTACGACACTTTCCGATTTTATGTGATTTTTTGTTTTACGCAAGTCTACTGTAGCACAAAATCTAATGCAGTCGTAAAGTGCCGTCTCGGATTAGCCTGCGCGGACTGCGCAGGCTAATCCGGGACGACACTTTACGCAAATGTCCGAATGTACCTTTTCGCGTGTTGCACTCCATTTATAAACATATATGAGGCTTAAACTTTAAGCATGGACTCAGCTAAACCTTATCCTACTAAATAACTGGATTGAATTTTTTATTACTATAGAGAAAAGCCAAACATTGCTATTTCAAAATTTTGTTTTGTGGAAAAAATATCTCCTTATCGGACAGTGCAGATCCCAGGTAAGGCTGCACGTTCTGTGCAGTCATGATCTTGATCTACACTGTCAGCAAAAGGTCAGTGAGTCGCGCTTAGTAACCGAAAGGCTAAGAATGGACTCAAGTTTTATAAGTGCAATCGTTTTCTTAACCATGAAATAGGACTTTATTGAGAAGAAGATAGTCCAGTTATTAGTATGCTTTCCATAGGGTTTTTTTCACGATATTGCGGCAAGGATTTAGGAAGATGCAGTTGAACATTATAAGTTGTACAGTCAGGTGGCAGGGAACTTGGAAACTTGTTCACGGCTGTGGTGAATCATGTCCCCGCGAGCCGAAGGCGAGGTGGCAACATGTTTCGACATAGCCACGAGCAAGTTTCCAAGTCCCCTGCCACCTCATCCTCGGATACCCGGGGGTCTCCTTATTTGCTACGCTACATCGCGTACAGTCCACTCGCCCATCACAAAATGATGATGGAACCAATGAAAAGCCAGCATTCGGCCAGCGGTAAAGCGAGGGAAATTCAATTAATTGTCCCAGGGGTCGATGTAGCGTAGCAAATAGGGAGACGCCGGGGTATCCGAGGATGTGCCACCTGATCATACAACGAATATCTTATACTGCAAAGTTTTACCCTTTGAAAGCGCAGTAAACGAAATTTTCCTGTGTTGTTGTCTCACGAATCGAGTATGCTGACGAAATAGAAATTCCCTTCTGCGTGCCCCAATTCAATGAAAACGGACATCACTGGAAACTGACGTCACTAAAACCTGCAGTTTGGTGCATAATTGTGCAGTCGTGATCGATCGACGCCGCCATTTTAGATGTTGTGTTGCACGTGTAGTGATGTTTATTGGGTACTCAAAAGGGAAACCGGCTTTACGTGCTTTTGCCCGGGTACATGATATATGTTCCCGAGATGTTAACCAATCAGATCACGAGAAATTTCTTTGCAGTATAACAAAATCAGTTTATTCAGGCCGAATCTTTGAATGAGTTGGAATCTCACCTTTAGTGGATGGACAATTTGTTTATCCTTTCTGTCTGGGGGACTGACGAATATGAGAACTTGTTGCACAGATCTTCTGTAATTGATCAATACCTGTCATGAAACACTTGAATATGTAGAAAGAGCAAATTGCAAGCACTTTATGAAAATCTATTGTACAGGCAAAAGTTTGCCCAAAATATGAACATGGGGTATCTATAAAAATGATAGACGTCGTAAATTTGCCAGCAAATAGGCGTATGGAACAAACCTGTCAAAGTTTTGACAAATTATAAATTTCTATATATTCATTTGTTATCTGTAAAAAAAGGGGGGGAAAGCTGGCATATACAGCTTTATCGAAATACAAGAATCATGGCAACGTAAATAACTTGCACCAAGGTTGTTTAAAATAAAATTGTCTCATGGATAGATTTAGATTAAAAGAAAAAGAAAAAAAATCTTCCTTTAAAAAGAAATGCAATGAGTAATGAATTTCATATACCCGCAGCCCCTGTCCACCAGTTCTGTTGAAGTTTTCCTCTCAAACCATTCTAGACAGTTCTAAAACAAGAAAGATATAGAGGATATTTGTTTTTTTTTTTCGGTGAAAGATCGAAATTTATTTCATCGCGTGGACATCATCGTTAATATTTTCATGAGTGGCGCATCTATTTATTTCATGCTTCTAACCCTTTCTGGGAGGAGCTTTAACAAAGTCCAGTTCTTTTCCGTTATTCCCCGTGGAGTAGCATGCATAGCAACGCATTACAATATTACGTCAAGCACGAGAAATGTAAGGTAAATGACGACATATTTCCCATCTGGTTGTCAGGCACACGCAATTAACCTAGGCAACAAGAACATGAAAATCGGTATTTTCACTGGTCGTACCAGTGTAAGATCGAAAAATATTTTCACTGCTATTTCTCGATATCCTACCGGAAAGCATGAATGTAAAAAGGATAGTCTGCTGTTAAAATTTTGAAATTACGCAAAAAGTAAACAAAAGACACCGCTCTCTGGCAGGTTTTAACTTAGTTTTGATTTTAATTTCTCTGTCAACAACTAACACCTAGGCCTACTGTTAAATGAAATATTGCTATTTTCATAATAATTCCCATACTTTTAACTGGTATGATATAAAATCAAATTCATTTAAACACCCGCTTTGTTTATTTTGGGAATTATAGTTACTAAAAAAAAATACTTTAACATTTCAACAATGGTGATATTAATAAGCTATGTTCAGTAAACAGGACAGTCAACGTATCTTCACAATATCTCTGCATTCAATGGGTGTATTTTGTGTAAAGAACAATCAAATCGTAAGGGAAAACAGCCTTCCGAAACGGAGAAAATTTATCAATTACAAAAAAGTTTAATTCATGTCAGGCTGCGCAAACTACGTAAGCTGACATTGTTATCTCTTTTTTTTTTTTGCAAATACAATCACATCCGTTTTCACAGTACATTACTCAATAAACTATAACTATATCACGCTAGTAAATGTATTATGTTACTATTGGTCAGTGTTCTTATCTGTCGTGATTTTTTTTTTTCAAAATGTACACTCAAAGATTTATTTTAACGTCAACAAAAACAATATTTACCTGTATGCTTTCAAACGTGTGGGCAATGTCCAGATAAACAGTAATTCCATCTAGTTTGTGGACATAACATCTACCAACAACTTTGCAGTTCTTCAGACCTATGTAAAATAATAAATATTCCGAGATTTATCTCTTTGATAGATGCCTTATAATAGCAGTTGTAATTGTTTCACATTCTCAAACTAAATGTAATAATTTCAAGTATTTTTTTTTATTTCAAGTTAACGTGCCGTCCCTAATGGTTCAGTGGTAAGCGTATCTGACTCGTGAACTGGTGGCTGCGGGTCTGATACTCGGTTTAGGCAAACTTTCTTTCAGGCGATATTTTGCTTCTTACTGCGTGTGAAAAAAGTAGTGAGTGACTTGGAAAGAAAGTTTCGTCAGTCTTGGTAGGAGAAAGCCACGAAACAATGCTCATACTTACCTCCGTGATATGACTTCAGCTGTTAAAACTGCGTTATCTCCAAGTACAAAGAAAGAAAGCAAGTACACGTGTCTTTATGCCATGATTCAAATGATTGTCTTCTTAAAGTTTCAGAATTTTGCACATTAAAAAAAAGTGATTGTAGGATTTTATTTTTCTGTGAACTCATGTTCACACGAGTTGCATCTCACCTAAGCTCAACTCGACATACATGTAGCAACCTCCCAACTAAAGATAGTGTACGAGTCTCGTACATGAAACCAAAAGAAATCATTGCTAAGTAATCGTGTCGCAACCGCATTTCATCAGGACGAAATTCAATATGGCAAAAGTGGCAAGCAGTAGTTTTCGCACGCGATAAGAGAGGGTTGATTAAAGTAGATCAGGTAGGTAGTCCTTTTTTCATGGCGTTACCCATTTATCATACAGTTTTAACTATTCTGAAAAAGAATCTTTTGAAAAAATAGTAAGAAAAGGAAAAACGCTTGTTAAAAGTATTTTCCTCTTTTCACACAATGTTTTCTAACATATCAAAGACAAATTCCCATCAGTCGAACTACATGTACATGAAAATTGTCGCCTGCAAACTATTACAATTTGGAAAAGTGCACAATTTTGTTGTTCGGTGAGGAGTTAAAGGAGGTATATCATGGAATAACCATTTCACTACTGATATGTACATATCGTCGGTTTATTTAAAAAAAACCTCGTAACTACAGCCTGCAAACAAGCTGTAGTTACGAGGCTTTTGAAATAAACCGATGACATATCGAGATCGATAACAGTTAAAAGGAGGTATATCATAGAGTAAAGATTTTACTACTGATATGTACATATGGTCGGTTTTCTAACTACAGCTTGCAACAAGCTGTAGTTGCGGGTTTTTTTTTTAAATAAACCGATGACATATCGAGATCGATAACAGTTGAAAAGAGGTATATTATAGAATAAACATTTTACTATTGATATGTACATATTGTCGGTTTACTTCAAAAACCTCGTAACTACAGCTTGCAAACAATCTGCATGGTTACGAGGATTTTGAAATAAACCGATGATATATCGAGATACATAACTAACCTTCAAGTTCGGTTTTAGATATGTCAGGCTGATAGGTCTTCAAAGCCCCACCTGTGCTTACATCGGTGTTTTCTGTAACAAGAGTGAATAGAAATGAGCCATGCTCTGGTAAAAAGGGGTTATTTTATGTTTCATGAGTCTATATGAATCCACAGTCGATTCCTTGAGTAACTCGGAGTAATAAAATGTCTATAATTTTATCACGTGTCATACACATCTTTCCCTTGTATTATGCGAGAAATTTTCCCCGCAAATTAAAATTGTGACCCATCACGCAAAGAGGGACCACCTGGGAGTTCTGTACATCAAATTAGACGAAAACAGATCAACAAAAGTGCAGGTCAGTTTAAGTTGATAATTTTTAAATGATAGTATTACAAGGTACAATGACCACTTTTCAAACAGAAAATGTCATTTAAGCGAAAAGTGCCAACCCTGGTCAGACTGCGCGAATTGCTTAGTCTGACCATGGTTGACAGTTTTCGCAGTTCCCGGAAGGTCCCCTTTTGCGTGATGATCACAAATTGATGGGCCATTTTCTAAAGTCCACACATATTGTGCTAATGCAAGGATAATCGCCATTTTAATTAATACATAAACATCCACTTTCATTTCGTATTGGAAGCAAAAATCAGTGTAAACTTAGTTCATCATTAACGAAGTAAACTGAGCCTCGTTCTTGCAGGGGAAGCTTTGATTCATCTCCGACGTGAATCATACCAAGCAAGTCATCAAATATTACATAATACATGAAATCAATCTATATAACAACAGGATGAATCGCTTTGGTTGAATACCATTCAGAAATTTTCCAAGAGCAAACAAAGTCGATTCATGTGTGCCTTTGCAGACTGCACAGGCTGACTTTGTTCTGTTGTCTGCATATGTCATATTCTTCGAAGATTCGACCTATCTGATGGGACGCATCACTCTCTCCAAAGTTGGGGGTATTGTAGTAATACGCGCTATAAAGTAGCAGTGGAGGAAATGTCTGTTATCAATACGTTTGAGAAGAAATCAAATGTTTTAGCTCCAGATTTCTCTAGACTGCTGATCATAGCTAAATAAATCAATCGCATCAGGTACCGTTTTATTTAGTAAATGTTTATTTTAGCTTGAAATTTAAAGTAACGGTTGTCGCGTAGAAAAGAAGTCCGGTTCTGTGTCCAGATTGCCCAAATTAGACAGATGTGTATTTGTAGACTGCTATCTAGCAGGATATGATGGACCTTGGTCGATACTTTTAGAGATACATTAAGCCCCCCTTTCACAGAGCATAACTAATATAGTCTCGTCAGGAGTTTTGCTTTTTATACCCGTTGGATGTTGTCTCTTTAACCACTCTCTTGATAACATCAGGGCGAGAGCAGCGTTCAGTTTTTGTACCTCACCTTCCATACCGAGTAGTATGTCTGGTCCGAATGTATTCATAGGCGGACAAAGCGTCAGAACAGTCTATGTTGATGAAGAAAAGAAATATTTAACTCTTATCCTGCTAATTAAGTACATTGAACTTTCAATTTGATAGAAAAAAAAACCCCAATATTTCTGTTTCAAAGTTTTGTTTTGGGTAATGATATCTCCTTGTCGGACAATGTAGATCCAAGATCAGACTGCACGTTCTGTGCAGTCTGATCTTGATCTACATTGTCCCTAGGCGCTTAGCAGCCTAGGGGCTAAAACGAGTAGAAATCATAAATTTCTGTAGATAGCGCTTATCAATACAAAATCAAATTCGGCATTAGAACGATTTTTTTTAAATAGTACATGACAAATAACAATCAAAGTATTTATGAATTCATACACTTTAAAAATTGAGTTTTCGTGCTTTGTTGTGCTAATGCACGTAAGGTAAGGAGGGATTTAGCTGAAAGCCCAGAACGTCAGTACACAGAACTAGTCAGTGTACAAGATAATGCTCAAACCATGACATATTTATGATCAATAATAGCCACTTTTTTCAAAAGATTTGTTTTAAACAAAATATTTAATCATGAGGTAGTTTTATCCTTTGACATGCAGGAAATTAACTAATAGTGAAATGTTTTGGCTCAGGTTTGAAAATTATATTATAGACTCGATCTTTTTTT
The DNA here is from genome assembly GCA_943736015.1 of Tridacna crocea. Classification (NCBI taxonomy): domain Eukaryota; kingdom Metazoa; phylum Mollusca; class Bivalvia; order Cardiida; family Cardiidae; genus Tridacna; species Tridacna crocea. The sequence continues at coordinate 33,101,015 of OX031063.1, read as the reverse complement.
TAACAACTGATGGACAATTCACTGAATCTTTTTTTTTTTTTTATCTGAAAGGCTTGACTAATTAAGCGGACAGCATTGATCAAAGACCAGGCTGCACGTTCTGTGCAGTCATATCCTGATCTAGACTATTTCGTCCGCAAAGTCCTTGTTTACGCCTATATAGATGACGCAGAAGCGGTCAAATATGTTCAACGTAAAGTACTAGAAAAATCAACAAACCTCTTTCTCCTTGGCCCTTTCATACAAAACTTTCATGGCTTCTTCTGGTTGTGTTACTGTAAATGCTGGCACGTTTTTCTAACATTGAAAATAACCAATTTAAAGACAACGACCACAAAGAAAGGCAATTTTGTTATGTTACACTTTACCTATAGACACCTCAGATTCTTCCTAAAAAGCAAGTCATCAGCTTTTTCAAATGTATTCTTAGGGAAAGATATATCCTTATCCGGGACAGTTTAGATCTAAGTTCAGACTACACCTTCTGTGCAATAGGTACATCACTTATATCAGCTATAGGTCACATTACTTATATCAGCGTAAGTGGCTATTCTTAACCCAGACAGTAGACTGTAAGTACGTCTTCTCGTAAACGAAGAAATATAACTAGGCCCGTATTCACCAACCATTCTTGAGAACATTCTTAGTCTTATTCTCCAGAATTTTCTACATTTGTAAGTAACACAACTTCTGATTGGCTAAACCATTTGGTTTAGCCAATCAGAAGTTGTGTTACTTACAAAATTAGAAAACCTTGGAGAATAAGACCAAGAATATTGTCAACAATGGTTGGGCCTAGGATGCTTTACTTCTCAATTTCAGTTCTCTGCATTCTATCGTGTTGATGTACAACTAACCGATTGAATGTGCATAATATTCTTTCATTCTAACATGACACGTGAATTCAGCACTATAAACACAGTGCAGCACGAAAACATCACTACACTTGCAACACAACATCCGAATGGCGACTTCGATCGATCACCAGATTGCACGTTTATTGACCAAGCTGCACGTTTTAGTGATGTCAGTTTCCAGTGACATCAGTTTTCATTGAACTGGGGGACTCAGAAGGGATTTTCTATTTCGTCATCATACTCGATTCGTGAGATTATAAAACGGGAAAATTTCGCTTAACGCGCTTTGAAAGGGTAAAACTTAGCAGGATAATGAATTCGTTGTACGGCGGCAGGGGACTTGGAAATTTGTTCAAGGCTTTGTTAAATCGTGTGGCAACCTCGCCTTCGGCTCGGGGCGACATGATTTACCACAGCCGTGTTCAATTAGGAGCTTTTTCTTCTTTTCCCAAAATGTTTTCTACTCCTCTACAATCAAGTTTTAATTTTTGAGTCACATTTATTCAGTCATCTGCAAACGTTTCCAGTTTGGACAGATCAAAAATTTTGTCGTTTGGTAAAGAGTTAGGATAAAAAAAGTTTTTAGACTACCCGAAGTATTCCAGCTTTATGCCAAGCTATCTTGTCTATAGTGGAGCCCAAAACCTTTATATGATCTAGACCAAGGGAGGATATGCCACAAGCAGTTTTATCTCTGAAAAAGAAACTGTTTTCACATACATCCCCACAGCTGGAAGGAAAAACACTGTGTTAAATCTTAAAAGTATGTGGAATGGCTCAGTAGCGTAAACATAGATAAATTACTAATGTAAATTATATACTGACATCCGTAAGAAACCCCTGACCTCCATTTGTCGCGTCATGTTTCATGAATTTAACATCTACATGACACAAGCGTTTATAACATTCCACAAATTTAACTGTAATTTCAAAAAACTCATCCCCTTAGATTCATCAATATCGTATATGGCCTCCTTGACTTGCTATCATTGCCTATAGTAGCCGCTGAATGGACCGACACAGATTATGCAGGAGATAGGGTGGAATGCAAGTATACTCTTCACGAAGAGTATTTGTCAATTTACGGATGTTTTGCGGCTATGCGTTAGGTCGACGTAAACGACGTCCGAGGATGTTCCACATGTGTTCGATCAGATTACAATCGGGAGAGTTAGCAGGCCATAGCTGCATAGTAATATTATTGTCCATGAGAGTTTCTGGTAAATCTGGCCGTGTGGGGGCCGCATTGTCATGTTAAAACTTAAGGCCATGGTATTGCTGAAACACGGAAACGACCACAAGACAAAGAACATGGTTTACATTACATTTGGCATTTAAATAACCATTAATAACCACTAGATCAGCTGGTGACTAGTATTTTCTCTTTTGCCAACAATGTTTTCCATCGTATCAAATACAACCCCATCATTTCAGCCACGACTTATTTGTAGTCTACAAATGCTGTCGTCGTGGTGGAGTTTGAATTTTTTTAACAAACTACCATGAACAACTCTGGAATAACACAACAACACTACCAGATAAATGATTTTATAAAGCATGGCTCATCTTGTTTTGGTTTCTCTTTTTTTGTTTGCAAAAGACCTAAATACTATATGCTTATTGATAAACAAAAACAGAAGGAAATAAATTTAATAAATTTACTACATTGATTGTATTGATGATGTTTAGTGTGTCCTCTGCGCCGTAATAGCTATTTCCGTCCTTCGAAAATTTACACAGAGAACAAAAATATTTCAATTCGTATTGAAAACATTACAGAAAAAGGCATAAATGCGTGTCCTTTTTCACACAAGGTTTTCCAAAGATACAAAATGCATAGGGTGTATCTGTAGTGTGAAGTAAGAGGATATAGACTACTGTAGTATTGTAAAAGACCGTATCCTTACGTAAAGATGTTTGTAAAATCAAATTCTCCACCCATTACAACTTCTATTATCACAGCATCAATATTTCCACGCTGTTTCTCCTTTGATACAAAGTATACACACATAGCCATGAGGAAGTTGTAATAGTGCATCAACGTGTTGTCCTCATCCTGTAGTTGATTATAAAAGAAAGATCCTTTATGAGTAAAATCGTTAATTATTAAAGAAATATCTTTCATGACCTAACTCATTGATTATCAAAGAAAGGTCGTTTATGACTGAAATCGGTGATTTTTATGGGAAGGTTTTTAAGACTAAACTCATTGCCCATTAAAGAAAGACCTTTTATTACTAAAATCGGTGATTATCACAGAAAAATCGTTTGTGAGTAGAATCATTGACTATTGAAGAAAGATCTTTTTTAAAGACAAAAATCATTGATTTTTAAAAAAAGATCTTTTAGGTCTGAAATTATTCACTAAAGTGGGATATTTTGCGACTAAATCATTGACTAACAATTCAATATTAGTTTTTCTTTTCATGATCATGGAGAGTTCTGATTGGCTGATTTTCTTTTTCATAGCAAACGTGCCAGCACTACTTTTGTAGTCAAACTATTGTAAAAAAAAACATGTATACGAAATTCCATAATGTTTTTCCGTCTGAATTTATATCCGGTTGGAATTTCAAGCTAGATAAATTTATTTTCTTTAAACATTGAATAAACATTCAACATTATATTCAAAGAGAGAGGTAAAACTCATTGTCACTTTGGTGGGTCCTAACAAACTTATTTCCAAATTACTTTGCATAAAAATGCGGAAGTAAAAAATCAGAAAAAAATTGAGAAAAAAAGTATGGGTATCATTTGAGTCCAGTTAGGTGTTACAGCAAAGCCTTGTAAAATTCGAGTCGCAGGCGATAAAAAAGTATTGTAAAACTAGAACAGAAGTCTTATATTAGAGTTTTCATGTACAGTTTTCTGCCTGCAATTGACATATCGACACATTGTACTCTAACAGATTATCATCCTCAAAATGAATAAGATTGAAATTAAGCTTGTCTTCTTCCTGACCCCCGAATCGTTTACTTTTAGCCAGGAGAGCGCCTTTGAAACGAGTGACCAGCCTTTGATGTTACGAACCAAAATCTCGTTGAAACCCTTACTTTCAAGTGTTTCAGTTTATTGTATACTTCCCAGAAGAGGCTGCTGAATTCCCGATAGGACAATGGCTGACCATTAACACGAAATCGTTCTGTTACTTCCCGAACATGCGGCGAGCTGAAAAAGAACAGTTTACTACATTTTGTACATCAACCATGACACTTGGCTAGTTTTGTTTGTCATAATGTTTATCACTGAACCATAAATTTTGATTCAACAGGATCATGACTGTATGTATATATAGTATCTAGAAATGCAATCAGTTGTAATGTATAGATTTTGATGTTCTTCGATTCAAGATCTTTTTTTTCTTTTCAAACGATCCTCTTGTGACAGAGCTTTTGGGTGATAAGCTTTTACTAAACAGAGAATAAAACAGTGTGGTTTGATGGAGCAATACGCGTATGTCTACGACTTAGACACTATATAACATTTTAAACATATAACATCTCAAATAGGTCGGTATTTTCATCCGTATTGATTCGTATATCTTTTAACGAATTAGACGTGCAACAGTTTGGAATTATCTTAAATTGTCGGTCATAATGGTGGAAACCACATGTGCCATGATGCTTGTTGCTGACCGCCAATTTAACGAAAAATTCGGTTTGTCATTTACATATGGAACATCCGAAATATCTGGAACTGTGTCGAAATCTTAGAATGCATATTTTCTGATTTACCTATATAGAAATGTCTTGTAGCCATGGTGACGGATTATACCCTCTGTGAAAGCACACGTGGATCCTTTTCCCTTTGTCCCAGCTACATGGATTACACCCAGATCATCCACATCTTTTTGCTATAGAAGAAAGGCGTAAACCTGGATAGTGTTTTTTTCTTCGGCATGAAAAAAGTAGCGTTTGTCAAAAGCGCAGTTAAACTTCAAGGTAATACAACGATTTTGTGCTCGAATGAAAATGCTTTTGTCTAAAATTAAAAATGTTTACTTGATCTCTAGATAAATTGTATAGTTTTATGTAGCATTTTATGTCTTAAGTATATATATGATAAGCACCAGGTGGAAAAAAAACTGAACTGGAAGAAATAAAAACCAGAGTATTTCAAAAATAGAATGTAATGATCTACTGTATGATATTTTGCTTCTTTGTTTCTTAAAATAGCCTTTATACTCGAAAAAAGAAGCTGACCAAAGCAAAACTACTATGTTCTTCTCAGTTTAAAAGAAAACGAAGCTGCATTCAAAGGAGATTATTTAAAACAAAAGTAATGTTTACGACACTGATTACACGTATATTAAAGTCATGAACTTTGAAGAGGTCGTTAAATGTATTTGCAAAGAGTATCGACCCAGGTCAGCCTGTGTAGTTTGTGCAGGCTGACCTGTGTCGATTATTTTTGCAATCAATCAGTTCTTGTACATGTCAAAGAATCAGTGTGCAACATGAGTCAGTCGGTTTTGGACGAAATGGACTTTATGAAACATACGTATGAAATGCACTGCTTGGTATAGTGCACCATGGAGATAAATTGGACTCCTTTTGTCATAAGGATGCTCATTTATTTCGTTCTCTTTTGCTATTTAAATAAGCCGCTTTCATTTCTTTCAATCAGTACTGATCTTCAGAGGTACATGATTTAACATGGAATTATTAATTGGGGTTCACGACTTATCTTTGGATGGAATCAATAAGGTACACATTTGTATTTCACCGAAATATGCAAATGAGCGTTGTAAAGATTACTCGAGGTACACACAGGAATAGTAATAATATCTTAATCGCTCCTTACAGAGGTCTACTGTCACGGTCTCTAGATATATGTGGCAAAACTGTCAATCGGTCCCGTAATCACTAATGCAATTTTTCACAAAATAATATCAGAATATATGACGGGAAAAATTATCAGAATCTGACAAAGGATATAGACGATGTACACAAAATCGGGCTGGAAGGATTTTTTTTAGCAACACGCGGTAGCGTTGAAAGAATTCACAGAGGTACACGAATATGAGTTTAAAGGATTCACAGAGGTACATGGAGTAGCGCCGGAAGGATTAATCGAGGTTCACGAAGTAGCGTTGGAAATATTCACCGAGGTTACGAAATTGAAATTGAGGGATTCAATAGGGGACACAAACTGGCATTCTTTAAAAGGATTCACTGAGGTACTTAATTCTGATTATTCACCGAGGCAAACAAGTTCAGGCTCTAAGGATTCACCAAGGTACACAAAATTTGATTGGAAGATTCATCGATATGTACTAAGCAGCGCTTGGTGGATTCACCAAGTTACGCGAAGAAACGTTAGAAGATTCACCGAGGTAAGCTTATTCGGGTTGAAAGGATACACCGAGGTACACGAACTATCTTTGAAAGGATTCACCTCTGTAAACGAATTTGTTTTGGAAGGATTTACCAAAGCAGGTGCATTAGCGTTGGAATAAGCTGTATATGTCCATGGAACTGTCATTCCCCGACGAATCTAAATCAGAGGTAGGTTGACATAATTTTGTAAAATGTGGCTGATAATAGTGCGAAATATTCCCTTTACTGAACAATCCCGTTTTTTTATGACCGCACAAAGGAAGAATTTTGAAAAAGAAAGGGAGAGCATGCTGGTAACAATGTGTGTCGTGCATCGTCCACTATCTTTCCAGGAAACATTTTTAAACTTTTGAGTTGCCATCTTTTCTTCGTCTGCAAATGCTTGCAATTTAGACAATCTAAAATTCCACCCTTTGTTATAGATTTAAAGTTAAGTTATCCTTTACAAAATTTAATGTGGCTCATCACATGCAATCACAAAAGGAAGATAAAGTCTTTTTCGTGAATTAACGGTTAATTCTAACCATAACTCGAGTGACCTCACCGTTATTGAGAGTTCCTTTAGCAACCTCCACTGTCCCGGTGTGTTCTGTTTAATGGCTTGCTGTGTGTTCTCTAGATAATACTTTCTAAGTTTCTCAGTTTGTATGAGACTAGACAACTGTTTAAGGGCAGCCTGTTAGTATTAGAATTAGTTATTTTGTTACGAATTCAGCAGTCAGTGTTTAGAAAGAGCTTATTACAGAACGCTACAGACATTTGAACATTCAACAAACAACACAAAATTGGAATAATAACATACAGGTAATACTCTACACCTAGTTACAGCAAATCAAGTTGATAAACTCAACATATTTGTAAGATATACCGACCATTGGGTGTTTGTCTAGTTTCTAGTTATTTGTCTTGAGTGAGTTGATTGATATCTGTTTTAAGCTACATTTTCACATTAAGTTAGCTTTACTGCTGCGGCCATTGCACCTGTCAGTGTTTTCCTGGAGTTTCTTTTACTAGTACTTTGCACAATATTCTCCCCAAACCACTGGCTGCTTTCCAACTTAACCATCGTCGAAAAAATGAGTAGCGGTGAGAGAGGAAAGAATCCTCTCATAACGAATATCGTCAATCTTCGGAAACTACCTCATCTTGAAATAGTTTTGAACATACCAATTGTACCAAAACAGTCTGGTTTGACTATGTCTCTTTCTCTCCTCTATCCCTCACTTTTCTGTGAAACTAATGTACAATTTCCTTTTCTGAAAGTTATTTCATTATTTCCCTGTCGTTCTTTCGAAAATACTTGCAGTAAAAGAAAGTGGTTAGATTGTGAGAAGAGAGACACTTTAAATAAACTATTAGTTTTTGTATCACAACAAGTGGACATCCTTATAGACGGTGCACAGTGCAATGTACAGATAGGGATTCTTGAGTAACATTTTGTATCGTTTCCAGTGGTAGTTCGAACAGAAGGAATGTCTGAAATTTAGTATCTGGTTTCACTTTCGGAATTGTTCATGAATAAGGACATAAGCTGTATTCATGAACTGTTGATGCACTAGAATTCTTTGCAAAGCCTCACCTCGTACTCGGTCTTTTCCTTGTCTGACATCTCAGTGGATAACTGAAACGAAGACAGGCACTGATACATGAATTAGTCGAGTAATGCTCTTTGAAAACCCATAAATTTGCAGTAAGTATCGACCCTAGTCAGCTTCTCGTCTATGAATAAGATCAAACGTTTTCAGCAATGAGAGAGCGCCTCATATTTGCATTTATCAATCCTTGGTAACGAGTTTTGCGGAGTCTGGATGCTACAACGCACATACTGAATTAAATATTCACGTTTAATCTGGCATGTTTTCACAAAATTACTTAAATTTGAACATATCTGTTGCTTGCGTATGCAATAAACCTTTGTTTCAAAGTAAGTATTTTTGATGTAAGGTATTACCATCCTATAAACGCTTCTAGTGCAACATGAAATAAAATTTCTTATTAGTCGATAAATAAGGATTTTTAGTTTTGCCCATTTCTAACCCACCAGAAATTCCTTTGAGGTCTATCTTGAAATTCTTTGTTGATACTTTGTTGATACTTTTTTTGTTGTAGCCGGTACCCAACGTTCATTTTCGGCTGAGCTGGCTTTACTTTTGTAATTTTAGAAAGCTTTTCATATGTACAAATGTTTGTTATATTTTATCTTTCCTTCCCTGAAAAGGGGGGATGTGTAATTGTTATCGCCCTCTGTAGTGAGAATATGGTGGTTTTTATATCTTTGAATGATAATTCTAAGAAGAAAAAAGGGGAAAAAATGACCTGGTTAAAGTTGTACAATAGTATTAATTTCTAATCATAGCAAGTATTGTAGTAAAATATTATAGAGGAAATAGCTATTTTCCATTAGAAGAGTACTACCTAATGCTAAACATAAGAAAGGACAGTTTAATTCCTCTTTGATTCGACATATTTCCGTTGTCCAAAATAAAATCAAAATAGCTGCCATACACGATATATTTTACATATCTTTTTGAGATTCACGATTTATAAACGACTTTTAAAAGTGCATTTGGTAATGAAACGTTTAATAAGTTGTCCTTGGTCATATGTATTACTAAGAACTGCATGTCGCTGCAGTTCAGGTTAAATCCACGGAACAGGTTTAAGTACAGAGCTGTAGCTTTTCTCCAGGAAAAATCACGAATTGTCTTAAGATGTAAAGGTGCACAATGAAAGTCCAAATATGAAAAATATGAAAAAGAAACATCGAAAACGTCTCATTATTCAGATTATGGGAGCAGCCTAACAGAACCAAAAGTTTGGAAACGAAAGACGCTTACCAATCAGATGATAGTTTTACTATACGTCTTTACTTTTTAGCCAGTTTTCGGTCAGTTTTTCACCCTTTTCATTTTTATTATATGAAACTATAGTACTTCTTATGTCTTCATGTCGACTGTTGCACAGATTATGACGAATAGAAATTGCATTTCCTGTTTTGGCAGCGATTGTTCTTGTCGTTTCCGGTGCGTGTTTTTTTTTTAACCCCCACACCATACATGGCCTTCAATACGCCAGAAAGGACATTCGGACCTTTGCGTAAAGTGTCGTTCTGGATCACCCTGGGCAGTCCTCACAGACTGATCCGAAACGACCTTTTCGTTCTTATGTAATTGTCTGTTTTTCGCAAGTCTACCGTAACAAAAAATCTAATGTAGTCGTAAAGTGCAGTCTTGGGTTAACCTGCGCAGACTGCGCAGGCTGATCCGAGACTACACTTTACGTAAATGTCCAAATGCCCCTTTTCACGTGTCGCAAACAACATTTATTAGTCATTTATCTAAGTTTACACAGCTGAGCCAATTTACACACTTTTCAAAGTTTTGTATTTTTTTTTAACCTTTCTAGCCTGCAGGATTAGCTTAAGAATTATTCACGAGACGCATTTTTTACACGTAGATACATGTATAATTTATGATTATCATTCTAGTCTTTTCAAAAGGTTGTAAACGCAAAGTAAAATCCTATCCATGATGATACATATATTTGAATAGGATGATTATCAAATGTAAATATCGGCGATTTGAAAAAAGAAAGTATTAATCTAATATCATATGATCTCCTGCAGTGTTTAAAAGCGATAGAAATATATATTAACTCTTTACCAAATGACAAAATTTTAGACTGGTCTAAATTGAAAGCACTTGCAGATGACAAAATAAACGTAACTCAAAAATTGAACTTATTTTGCAGCAGGATAGAAAACATTGAGTGAAAAGGAGAAAATGCTGGTTATCAGCATTTTCTTTTTTTTTCTCACAATGTTTTCAAAAGGTCTCTATCTGAGGGTCGTAAAAACCAGGGATTGCTTTGTAAAGAGATAAGTGTAAGCCTAAAAAAACTGTAATTACCTCACTTAGTAAAATAAATAAGCACTCAAACCTTACTGCTCAAAAAGAAACATATCACCAAAATCCTTGTGTGTTAAAACTGTATGGTTTCCTGTTGTGGATCTATCGTGAACTGATTCGATGAGTTTCCCAAAGTCAGCGGAAAGTATGCAATTCTAACCCTGTAACTGACATATAGACTATCTGAATAAATACAGCAAATAGTCGATTTCAAAGATATTCAAACAAAAATCTCACAGTATTTTGATCAACACTCTCCGCAAAACGCATACAAAGAAGCTTTAACCCATTACCACACAATCCCTACTTTTGACGCCCCTGAGAAAAAAAAGGCCTTTTGAAAACCCTGAGGGAAAAGGAGAAAATGATGGTAACCAGCATTTTCTGCCTTTCCCACAGTGTTTTCTACCCTTCCCAGAACAAATTTCAAATTTTCAGTCACTTTTATTTTGTCGTCTGCAAATACTTTCAATTTGGACCAGTCTAAATTTTTCTCGAGTGGTAATGGGTCAATCTTAAGAATTTTTTCCATTGAATATTTACTACTGTCGACCTGAGGGAAAAGTGTCGTCACACATAAATGCATCACATCACTTCATAGTGTTCAATGAGAGGGCTATGAAATATTATCTTGATGAAAAATTAAGAGTTGATGTTTATCGCCAAACTTTAACCCTTTTCTCCATAGATACTCATTTTGACGCACTGCTTGTAGGAGCCTTTGGAAAACATTGTGACAAAAGGTGAAATTGCTCATGACGAGCAATTTCACCTTTTGTCACAATGTTTTCTATGCTATCAAAAGTAGTCACATACACATCCTTGCTGTTATTTAGAGCCAATTACAGATACTATAGGAATGCCTTATGGGGTAAAGGGTTAAAACACTCTCCATCTATTTGATGTTCTGTTGATCATCATGAACGTAAATAAACCGCGTATATAGAAATGTTCATTACAAAGAAGGAGTCTAATAAAGCGGGGACAGCAACCGCTTTCGTTGAATCTTTGCGCTGTACTTCCTGAACCAAGAGCTTTGTTTGGATATTAATTAAGTTAATCGTCATTTTATCAACTTAAGTCATATCACGGAAATCAGTGCACCTACGCATGTGTTTCCTAGCTTTCTCACACTAGTACCGACACAACTTTCTTTCCTGGCTTTCTCACACTAGTACCGACACAACTTTTTTTCCTGGGTTTCTCACACTAGTATACTGACACAACTGTCTTTCCTAGCTTTCTCACACTAGTACCGACACAACTTTCTTTCCTGGCTTTCTCACACTAGTACCGACACAACTTTCTTTCCTGGCTTTCTCACACTAGTACAGGCATAACTCTCTTTCCTGGCTTTCTCACACTAGTATACTGACACAACTTTCTTTCCTGGATTTCTCACACTAGTATCGACACAACTCCTTCCTGGCTTTCTCACACTAGTACCGGCACAACTTTCTTTCCTGGCTTTCTCACACTAGTATACTGACACAACTTTCTTTCCTGGATTTCTCACACTAGTACCGACACAACTTTCTTTCATGGCTTTCTCACACTAGTACCGGCACAACTTTCTTTCCTGGGTTTCTGACACTAGTACTGACACAACTTTCTTTCCTGGCTTTCTCACACTAGTATACTGACACAACTTTCTTTCCTGGCTTTCTCATACTAGTATACAGACACAACTTTCTTTCCTGGGTTTCTCACACTTCTACCGGCATAACTCTCTTTCCTGGCTTTCTCACACTAGTATACTGACACAACTTTCTTTCCTGTCTTTCTCACACTAGTACCGACACAACTTTCTTTCCTGGCTTTCTCACACTAGTACCGGCATAACTCTCTTTCCTGGCTTTCTCACACTAGTATACAGACACAACTTTCTTTCCTGGCTTTCTCACACTAGTACCGGCATAACTCTCTATCCTGGCTTTCTCACACTAGTATACTGACACAACTTTCTTTCCTGGATTTCTCACACTAGTACCGACACAACTTTCTTTCCTGGCTTTCTCACACTAGTATACTGACACAACTTTCTTTCCTGGCTTTCTTACACTAGTACCGACACAAATTTCTTTCCTGGCTTTCTCACACTAGTACCGACACAACTTTCTTTCTTGGCTTTCTCACACTTGTTTACTGACACAACTTTCTTTCCCTGCTTTCTCACACTAGTACCGGCATAACTCTCTTTCCTGGCTTTCTCACACTAGTACTGACACAACTTTCTTTCCTGGCTTTCTCACACTAGTACTGGCATACCTCTCTTTCCTGGCTTTCTCACACTAGTATACTGACACAACTTTCTTTCCTGGCTTTCTCACACTAGTACCGACACGACTTTCTTTCCTGGCTTTCTCACACTAGTACTGGCATAACTCTCTTTTCTGGCTTTCTCACACTAGTATACTGACACAACTTTCTTTCCTGGCTTTCTCACACTAGTACCGACACAACTTTCTTTCCTGGCTTTCTCACACTAGTATACTGACACAACTTTCTTTCCTGCCTTTCTCACACTAGTACCGACACAACTTTCTTTGCTGGCTTTCTCACACTAGTACCGACACAACTTTCTTTCCTGGCTTTCTCACACTAGTATACTGACACAACTTTCTTTCCTGGATTTCTCACACTAGTATACTGACACAACTTTCTTTCCTGTATTTCTCACACTAGTACCGACACAACTTTCTTTCCAGGCTTTCTCACACTAGTACCGACACAACTTTCTTTTTTGGCTTTCTCACACTTGTATACTGACACAACTTTCTTTCCTGGCTTTCTCACTCTTGTACAGGCATAACTCTCTTTCCTGGCTTTCTCACACTAGTACTGGCATAATTCTCTTTCCTGGCTTTCTCACACTAGTATACTGACACAACTTTCTTTCTTGGCTTTCTCACACTTGTATACTGACACAACTTTCTTTCCTGGCTTTCTCACACTAGTACAGGCATAACTCTCTTTCCTGGCTTTCTCACACTAGTACTGGCATAACTCTCTTTCCTGGCTTTCTCACACTAGTATACTGACACAACTTTCTTTCCTGGCTTTCTCACACTAGTACCGACACAACTTTCTTTCCTGGCTTTCTCACACTAGTACTGGCACAACTCTCTTTCCTGTCTTTCTCACACTAGTATACTGACACAACTTTCTTTCCTGCCTTTCTCACACTAGTACCGGCATAACTCTCTTTCCTGGCTTTCTCACACTAGTATACTGACACAACTTTCTTTCCTGCCTTTCTCACACCAGTACCGACACAACTTTCTTTCCTGGCTTTCTCACACTAGTACTGGCATAACTCTCTTTCCTGGCTTTCTCAGACTAGTACAGGCATAACTCTCTTTCCTTGCTTTCTCACACTAGTATACTGACACAACTTTCTTTCCTGGCTTTCTCACACTAGTACCGGCATAACTCTCTTTCCTGGCTTTCTCACACTAGTATACTGACACAACTTTCTTTCCTGGCTTTCTCACACTAGTACCGACACAACTTTCTTTCCTGGCTTTCTCACACTAGTACAGGCATAACTCTCTTTCCTGGCTTTCTCACACTAGTATACTGACACAACTTTCTTTCCTGGCTTTCTCACACTAGTATACTGACACAACTTTCTTTCCTGGCTTTCTCACACTAGTACAGACATAACTCTCTTTCCTGGCTTTCTCACACTAGTACCGACACAACTTTCTTTCCTGGCTTTCTCACACTAGTATACTGACACAGCTTTCTTTCCTGGCTTTCTCAAACTAGTACCGACACAACTTTCTTTCCTGGCTTTCTCACACTAGTACTGGCATAACTCTCTTTCCTGGCTTTCTCACACTAGTATACTGACACAACTTTCTTTCCTGCCTTTCTCACACTAGTACCGACACAACTTTCTTTCCTGGCTTTCTCACACTAGTACCGACACAACTTTCTTTCAAAGTCATTGACTACTTTTCTTTAACGCATCAGAGGTGACAGGGAAAAAATAGAAGTGTAAACAACTGCTTTGAACTCGCAAACTCCATTTGGGTACATTTCATTAAACTGCCTACTTGCGAAATTTGCGTATGCAGTCATTGCAATCGAAGGTCAAGTTTGAAAACAAGTTTCACCAAACTGCCTAACTCTACGATTTGAGAAGGTATTCACGTGACTTTACACCGGTCCATATCTTTGGGTAAAGCAGGGATCGGATGTATTTCATGTGTCTATTTTAGAAATATTATGGGTAAAGAAATGTCGTAATTTAAGCTGGGGAGGAATTATTTCCCCGTCACAGTGAATATTTTCCTCCTGCCGAAAATCTAGAATTACTTTTTTAAAACTACTGTTTTGAAAGTGGCATTCGTTGTCAAAAAAAAAAGCAGAGGAAATATAATATATATAATTTATTTCACCAACTTGTGGTTAATATGGGGAAATATTTGCCTCAAAAGGGAAAGGTCAGTGAAAATAACCTGTGCCCTACGGCACTCGTTATTTTCGCGTACCTTTCCCTTTTTCGGCAAATATTTCCCCCATATGAACCATGAGCTGACGAAATAAACTCTATATATTCAATGCAACCAAACTTTGCGCAAATCTACGTAGTGTAGTGAAAGGTAACTCTCAGGTTTACGCCGGTCAACAATCTGATACGCTAACTACTGAGCTACTTGGGCGGACAAACATGCGGTACTGTCCTAATTCTGCATTCCAATACCAGCAAGCCATATGGCTGAGACGTTCTATTTTTGCCGATCAAATTTTTAGTCTTGCAGGAGCAGAATTACTTTTTATTCCCATTAGCAGAACTCTTCAAAGTAAAGGGGCGTTTAGGCCTATTATCAGGACCGCGAGTGAACAAAAATCAATGGTAATAATGATTATATCTGACAGAAAATCAAATACCGGTAACTATTGAAGCACTGTATTGTGATGCAAGTATCTAGTATAGTCAGGCTTTTACTTCTCCATAGCATCTTGTATTTTATACGTTAATATTTTGTCTTATTATATTATTTTATTAATTTTATTGATTTTATTAATGTTATGATTATTAATAACATCCTGCTGCGAAATGCGTCAATTTTCTTACGAAATATGCAGAGTTCCCTTAGGGAGACAACTCATTAGGACTGGTGATAATAAGATATGGGAGTGATTGGCGAATAAGGCCTTGCACAACTTTGCTGTTTTAAGCAATTGGTTAAAGCAGGGGCTTTTACGATCGGCAAATATCTAGATCAGACAACAGAGAATGTGTGACATTGCAAACTAGGATTAGACGACACAAACATAGCAGCTTAATTATGTTTGATACTTTTGAGCCATGCCTCGTGAAAAGGCCATGGTCAATGTTCTGCATGCCCAAGGACTTGTCTCCCTCATGATTCAGTCTTTAGTTGGACACAGTCGGTTTTATGTATCTATGAAAATGCGATGTCTTACTTGGTGTAAGGCGTTACGGAGATGCATTGAAACTCTTTACCACAGAGCAAAATTTTGAACCTATCCAAATTGGAAGCACTTGCAGACACTTGCAGACAACAATTGTACGAGTATATTGGCCCAAATGACACATTTTTCCCTGATAGGAAAGAAAACTTTGTGGGAAAAGGAGAAAATGCTGGTTACCAACATTTTCTCCTTTCCCCACAATGTTTTCAAAAAGCTTCTTTCTCAGGGTCGATAAAGTCGGTATTGTGTGGCAAATAGTTCAACCTCTTTTTGCCGGAACACAAATCTTTCATTTTTCAGCTTAAATAGCTTTCAGTTTGTTACGTACGGGTCTTTATTTAGGCACGTGACATGCCTGTGTTGGAGTGTTGAAACTTGTAGTGCTTTGATCTGTTACCATGCAATTGAGCAACGCCATATTGGAAAATGGGGGTTGGTGCATTTCCATTATACATTATACGGAGGATGTCATTACCTAACTATGGATAATTCACTATATTTCATTCTGCCTAAGAAACGACTGAAATATGAACTAGACTAGTCTTTGAACATAACAAAACAACACAAAACAAAAAACTGCCTCCTGCCACGGGTAGTTTATTTTCACCAGATGCATTGGGCCACTTTTTCACAGAACATTACTTAACTGTATTCAACATCAAACATACTCGAGAAAATAAGTGCTTTCCCTCTTTATTGATTTTAAAACTCCCATTTACAAGGAAGGCTGGAAGGCTGGATGTCATTGAATACATCGGCACTCTCTTACTGACTTTAATATAGCGTATTTTATTGAATACCATAACCTTTTTATATTAGTCGATCAAAGACCGACTGATTGAATATATGATTGCTGCAGTTTTTGACGCAGTAATGTTATTGCTGTTTTTGTTTGAGGGATAATACATCAAAGAGTGATACCCTAATAACGTTTATTACAGCTAAAAGGCTAAAGGTGACACTTTCCAGGCAACGCATACATATGTATTCTCCACCTGTTTATACATCATTATCAAGTCTCACCATTTAAATTTCAAGCCCTTATAATCAAAAATTAAGTTTGTACGTATCACGACCTTTGACCACCAACGATTTCCTTGGATGTTAAATTGTTAGGAATGAAATAAAAACATCGTTTTAACATCTAAAGATACCAAATTTTGCAGCTTTGTCACGATCATGTTTTGACACCCATTTTCACCCAGGAATCTTTGTCAGCAATGCTATAGAAATGAAGCGTATGATCTCAACACTTTGACCAAACACGGCACTATTTTCATTTATTTCACACCTACAATTTAACGTCCAATAAAATCGCTTTAATACTACCACGTGAGTAAAAAATATTTTAGCCTGTATTTGACGTTGTTGAGTCCAGTACTGATTTTTCAGAACGAGGCAAGAGTCTAATACGGATTTTTCAAAACGAGGCTAGAATCCCGAATATCGATATTGGACGGGAAGTGTTGTGTACCGAAGTGCGTTGTGAAAAAGCAACTTCAAACCCCACTTTTGATTTCTTTTTTTTTAATTTTTCAAATTGAAATGGCCCTATATACTTGTCGTGTACTTTAAAGTCAATACGGAAGTGTGAAATTACAAAAGGTCACTTAACATAATTGAGTATAATACTAAATTCAATTGGATTCGTACACTGCAGAACCAGTCTATATTTTTGACTCGGCTATCGCCTCGTCCAAAATATAGACTAGTTTTGCAGTGTACTCATCCAATAGAATTCATTATTGTACCCATGCATGTTAAATAACCTTATAATATCACATGTGTGTAAGACAAGAAAATTCGTAATGGCTGTCTTACAACGAAAAAATATGGAGTTATGTGATGAAATGCTAATTCAGCTATGGTTTGGAAGTTACCTTCAAGCTTGTATAAGGCAAACACTTATGGGACACTCCAAATGCTCCTCCGTAAGACTCGTGATTGCTCTGCTGTTAACATGCCTTTCACAATAAAATTTCTATCTGCCTAAAGTTTCTATTTCAGTTATATAAGCTTGCAATAGAAACTGGGAAAGTCCAAAATATTGATAGACAAGATCGACTTTGCAGACCATGCAACATTAATAGAATAGAATCAGAATATAACTTTTTATGTGTTTGTCCAGAATATTGCGAATTAAGATCAAAATATTTAAATATACACTGGTTTACAATTGCTAAATTTAATAGAATTATGTCATCTAAAAAACGAAAAATCCAATTAAATACTGCAAAATTCATCAAAAGGGCATTTGATTTACGAAATATCTTTTTAAATAACGTTTGACATTATTGATCCTTATCTTGCTGATTATATTGTAATAAATGACATTATTGATCCTTATCTTGCTGATTATATTATAATAAATGTAAGTTTCAAGCCATAGTACAAACCCTAATGATATTATCTTTTACTATTATTATTTTTTTGTTTCTGAAAATAAATACCTTCTAATCGGACAATGTAGATCCCAGATCAGACTACACGGTCTGTGCCGTCTGATCTTGATCTACAATGTCCACAAAAAGGTAAAAAAATCTCAGTTTCTTAAATGTTAATCCTACTATAGTTGTGATTTTTTTTCAGATGTTTATATATTGTATTTGTAAATATTTATGCTATATTTCATGCTATATTACTGTAAAATGGTCAATGGCAAAATTCTTTTGCCGAATAGCAAATAAAGTCATTTTGAGTTGAGCTTGAGTTATAAAGTATGGTAAGAGTCAAAAGGATTCTACAACATCTGCATGACCCATTATTGATATGAACAAAACTTTGAGTTGCTTAACTCATTACCAAACAACAATATTTTAGGCTTGTCCAAATTGAAAGCATTTGCAGACGACAAAATAAAAGTGACTGAAAATTTGAAATTTGTTTTGTGAAGGGTAGAAAACAATGTGGAAAAGGAGAAAATGCTGGTTACCACAACGTTTTCTAAGGTATTCTCTCTCAGGGTGCTCAAAAGTAGGAATTGTGTGGTAATGGGCAAAAGTAACAACATAGAAAACAATGGACAATTTACTACTCCGACATAGTGACTAGTACTTATTACTCGAACAAAATGACATGGGATAAATGACTTCTGTTACCATATTATGGCTTGCAACACGTGAAAGGGACATTCGGTTATTTGCATAAAGTGTCGTCCTCGATAAGCCTGCGCAGGCTAACCCGGAACGATTCTTTCCGTTCTTACATAATCTTCTGTTTTGCACAAGTCTAATGAAGCACAAATTCTATTGTAGTTGTAAAGTATCGTGTCGGTTTAGCCTAGGCAGACTGTGCGGGCTGACTCGAGACGA
Organism: Tridacna crocea; assembly: GCA_943736015.1. NCBI lineage: Eukaryota > Metazoa > Mollusca > Bivalvia > Cardiida > Cardiidae > Tridacna > Tridacna crocea. The sequence continues at coordinate 33,082,152 of OX031063.1, read as the reverse complement.
CACTTTACACGAATATCCGAATGCTCCCTTTCACCAGTTGCAGGTGTAATGCAGAGAAATGACCCCCCATTACAAAATGACCCCCGGGTCATTTCTTGACGTAGAGGAATGACCCATGGATCATTTTTCGACGTAGAAAAATGACCCGGGTCATTATTCTACGTCGAGAAATGACCCGGGGGTCATTTCTCGACGAAGAGAAATGACCCATGGGTCATTCCTCTACGTCGAGAAATGACCGTGGGTCATTTTGTAATGGGGGTCATTTGTCTGCATTACACAGGCCGTATAGGCCTATATTTCATTGCATGGAGGTCAGTTTGTCCGAATAAATAGGAAAAAAGTAAATATAGTACGTAAAATAATAGTTCGCCCTCTACCGAACCATCCCAAGTTTTAAATGAAGGCCTTTGAAAGCACCGTTAGATCTAGCATATTTTCTCTTCTCCCCTAAATGTTTTTGGTAGGGTAGAATACATTGCGGAAAATGGAGAAAATGCTGGTTTCCAGCATTTTCTCTTTTTCTCACAATGTTTTGTATAGGCATCTTTCTCGGGGTAGTCAAAAGTCGGGGTTGTGTGGTAAAAAGAGTTATTTGCCATCACAATGTCAGTGAGTAACCTGAACATGTCGTCTATAAAATAAAAAGAATAGCGCAGAGCTAGAAATACAGAAATAAAAGTGGGCGACTCTAAAAACTGTAATTTTTTAATGACCGAATCTAAGCTGAGAGAAGTCGTGGTCAGGCCCTTTTGCCAAGTCATTTGATTACTATATGTGCATTTATATTGTACAGTTTTGTAAATTTTGTAATAAATTTACTCAGCAATAGAATAGGTTTAACCATTATTCTGTTGAAAAAGTGAAATGAAAATTTTAAGCCAATAGTAAAAATCCAAATTCTCCTATTTCAAAGGTATTTTTGGATGAAAGATAAAGCCTTCTCGGAGAGTATAGATCCAAGATCAGACAAACCTTCAGTGCAGTCTGATCTTAATCTACGTTGCGTGCCAAAGGTCAGCGAGTGGCTCCTAACAGCGAAAGAGTTAAAAGAAGCCATTGAAAAACAAATCCAAAATTTGGTTTGTAATGTACTAATCCTTTTTAAAGTGTGAAGATCTTTTTCCTCGTCTGAAAACGAGCTACATTATTAAAAATAAATGACACTTTAAAGACAACACAGGTGTTTTGAACGGTAATTATGAAAGGTTATTCAGCTGTACCATCAGCATTTTGTTTTGCATTACAACTTAATGACTGTAATATTTTCTCTTTAATACCGTAGTACAAAACTTTAAACTCTTTCTATAATTAAAAATATTCACGACAAGGCCGTCGGAAGCCAAATTTTCGGCCGAAAATGAAAAATGGCCAGACCAATTTTCGAAAAAAAAAATGCGCAATATAAACCTCAAAAAATGCGCCAGAATGCACCAGAGAGCGTCTTATTTTCATGACTTAACCCATTACCAAACGACAATATTTTGGACTGGTCCAATTTGTAAGCATTTGCAGACGACAAAATAAAAGTGACTGAAAATCTGAAATTTGTTTTGTGAAGAGTAGAAAACATTGTGGGAAAAGGAGAAAATGCTGGTTACCAGCATTTTCTCCTTTTCTCACAATGTTTTCTAAAGGCTTCTTTCTCAGGGGCATCAAAAGTAGGGATTGTGTGGTAATGGGTTAAATGCGTAATATTTTTCCGGGGGAGCATGCCCCCGGTCCCCCCAAGCATGGCTTGACGACTTCGTCGCTCGCCATACTGGCCGGACCAACTGAAATTTCCTTCCGACGGGCCTGCACGACAACAGATGGAGTGCGCTCTGGCAGAAGGAATTTAATGAATGAATGATGCATAGAACCAAGTAAGTCATTACGTAGTTATGGACCCCTAAAATCCCTTGTGTGTAACAACTGACAAAATCATGTGATAGGATGGACCTAGGACATGCAGAAAATTCATTATTAGCAAATAGTTTCGCCCCATGCCAACCTGCGTGGACTGCGCAGGCTGATATTTGCAGATACTTAAAGTTTTGCAGGATCAGTAAACACCGCTTTTTACATAGCACGGCTCGTGTTTAATGTTGCGCAAGTGAATGAAATTCAAAATAAGGTCTACTAGTATTAACTAAAGGTAATCGAGATCAGTTGACGATGATGACTGTAATGCAAAAAAAATCTAGCCAGATCTAATATCTACGAAATCTTTTTATCGCCATTAGTTTTGACGTTGGAAACCCTGAATTTCAGTTTTACGTTAAACTTGTCATCCTTCTATCTTATCTTCAATTCAATACAAAACATACTTGAATTTCATCATTTTAAACGTCAGAGAATTGCCGTGTGGCACATAAGTGCTGTACATTTTCTGCTTATACAAGGACTGTTCTGCCTCATGATCAGTCGGTTGTCAGACGAAATGAATTTTATGGATCCATGAGAATGTTACGAATTGCTTATGCGGTGTTGTGCGGCTCGACGATGTATTGAACCCATGTTCTCAGGGTATGACTCAGATATTGTTTGCGATTTGAAGCTCCTTGCGAACGCTGAATGTTTTAACTCTTTACCAGACATAAAAATAGCCTCGTCCAAATTCAAAAGCATTTGCAGAAGATAATTCAAATGTGACTCAAATAATTAAATTTGACCTGTATAGGGCAGAAAACATCGTGGGAAATGGAGAAAATGCTGGTTACCAGCAGTTTGTCCTTTTCCGACAATGTTTTCAAATGACTTCTTCCTCGATGGTGTTAGAAGTCGTCATTGTGTGATAAAGGGTTTAAACATATTTTTTTTTTTCACTAGCATCGAAAATGATTTGCAGGGGTCCTTTTTGTTGAAAATGAGATATATGGCGTCTAATTTGGGGTACAGAGCCGAACCACTTTCCTACGCGACAACCATTACTTAGAATTTCAAACTGAAATAAATGTTTACTCAATAAAACGCTACCTCGTGCAATTCACTCAGCTATGATCAGCAGTTTAGAGAAATCTGGAGCTAAAACACGTCTCATTTCTTCTCAAACGTATTGATAAAAGCTGTTTTCAACATTGCTACTTTATAGAGCGTAATACTACAGTTTCCCGATATCGGGGATAGTGATGCGTCATATAAGACATGTCGAATCTTCGAAGAATATGACATGCGCAGACAACGCTCTTACAGAGGACCAACTCACAAACCCCATCTCAACCTCGCAAACAACAACACCACGTTCAATCTCTGAACATTGCATTTCGGAGCCTTTGTTCTTGTTTCGGAAGATGAACTAGGCACGAATCTAGAAATACTGCTTATGTCTGTCAGTCTGTCTGTCTGTCTGTCTGTCTGTCTGTCTCTTCCCCCCCCCCCCTGCTTTTAAAGTCTACTTGGGAAAATAATCACTTGCTTGGAGACAGTGTGTTTAATACTGGTTATTAGAATTAACTTTTGGCAGTTAAAACACATTTCACATCGATTGAGCAATACGTTCTAGCAATTTACACTAATCTCTTTCGATTCTGCTTCCCGTGAACTACACTAGCAACGTTACTTGCGCCCAATGTATGGGTCGATGAACATTCCTAGAGTAGACATCCGCTCCCAGGGATCGAACTGAGGACCTACTGGTTACGAGGCCGGTACCTCACAACTATGGACACCAAATTCTTGGTAGCCAAGGAAAGGTGAACTGGCAAACGTAATTTAAATGAAATAATGATGCAAATGGCATGAATAAAAACAAAACAAAACAATTGTTTAAGTGTATCTTTGCATTTTTCTATGTTTTCTTCACTGAAAAACTTTGAGTTTTGACGACCCTGAGAAAGGCAGTTTTTGAAAGTTATTTGTCTACCCTTTCTGCTACTATTTAACCCTTTACTCCATAGATACTCGTTTCTACGCATTACTTGTAGGAGCCTTTGGAAAACATTGTGCAAAAGGTGAAATTGCTCGTGACGAGCAATTTCACCTTTTGTCACAATGTTTTCTATTCTATCAAAAGATATCATATACACATAAGAAACGGCTTCATCCTTGCTGTTATTTACGGTCAATTAGAGATACCATAGAAATGCCTTATGGGGTAAAGGGTTAAGACACAACAAAAATGCCGTTTATGAATGTTTCCCACTTGAAGAAGTCTAGGTTTGTACCCTCTCTTCAAGAGTAAATAAGGCAATGACACGAGATCATTAGGCTTCTTTGTATGTTAAAGTCTAAATGGCTTGAAGAAGATTCCGTAGATTTCTTAACCCGTTGGCTGCTTATCGCGTCTCACTGACGCTTTGCAGACAGCGTAGATCAAGATCAGACTGCACAGAACGTGCAATCTGATCTTGGATCTACGCTGTCCGACCTGGAGATTCTTTTCCCAGAAACATATCTTTGAAATAACATTTTTGGGGGTTTTACTGTCGAATTGAAAATTTCATTTTTAGTTATTTAGCAGGATAAGGGTTAGCATAAAGGCATTTTCAGGTGGCGAGAGCACCAGATGAGAGACCACCGTCAACTTATGAGGTATAGTTGACCAATAACACTGGATTAACAAGCGCCTTATGACGAGAACATGTAAGTATGCTTAAAATGCACTTTAACATGCTTAAATGACTTCTGAAACAACAAATCTTAAAAGTATCCTCGTAAAATATGGATAATTAAGCTGCAAATAGATTTTGATAACTAACACATGTCGCAACGTTTTGCGAATAGGGAAGGACGAATTTTTTTTTTGTTAAGATATTTGCAAAAGTATTAAATTCGTTGCAAGTTTGTGCTTAAGCTATTTATTTTAGCTTGGGAATATTAGAAAATATTAAACATGAGATTTTTATTTAAAACAAAAAGTAGGAAGAAAGTAAGAAAATCTCTGAAAACATACAGATTGGATGAATTAAACTGCTTTTTCATGCACTTCAAATTTCAATGATAGCCTAAATGAGAGAAAAAGTTACTCTGTTCATGTCGTTGACATACATGTAATTCTTCTTGTTAATGACAGGATATTTTACATGGAATCTGGTCAGCAAAACTACATCTCTCACTCTCTTCTTTTTAACATCCTCTCTCTCTCTCTCTCTCTCTCTCTCTCTCTCTCTCTCTCCCTCTCTCTCTTTTCCTCCCCGTATCATACTTTTTACCGCCCCTGCTTTACTTAATGCATCAAATACCTTATGCCTCAAAGGATCGTGTTTTATATAGCATTGCAAATGTTTTTACGTTAACAAAATATGGCATAATTCTGTAGCCATAAAATTGAAACTCCCAAGCTGAGATATTCCCTCCCATCCATCTTTACCCGCCCCCCCACTTTCCTCTTCCCCCCCCTCTCCCCCGCCCCCTTCCAAAAAAAAAGTTTTTAATATCTGCAAGATATTCTGGCTACACACATGACATTCAGAAAGTTTGTATGATTGAATTGGCTATATAGCACTTTGTCGACTTACCTCTCTCTATAAAATCAGCAGATTTACATCATTGTCAGCTTTGATCAGTTACGGAACATGTCGAGAGAAGTCGGTTTTAACGATCAGAGAGGAAAGACGCCGAGGAAATTTGAACTCGACGAAATGCATGCATAATGGACCGCCGTACAGATTTGAAATAATAACTGCAATCCTTTTTTTTTTTCGTTGTAACTCAGAATGAAGTCTCTACTGGGCTGGTTTTTCTGTGGACTCGCATTCTGGAGCAGAGCTGACAGGGAGGTGTCCCTAAAATCCAATGAAACTAAAATATCTGCATTGCGTGAAATACTGGCAAGCCATTGTCCAGGGTTCAATTCACTAACCTGCAATACTGAAAGAACAGAAACTAGTGCTGAGTCGTGTTGCATAAGTAAGTACAGTGAAGCATGCGTTTGTTTGTTTGTGTGTCTGTTTGTTTGTTCGTTTGTACATTTTTTTGTACTATTGCTAAAGGTTCCCGGTATGGACAACGCTCCAGGAAGCTGTTGGTCCCTTTAAGTTGTAGTGTATAATGCAAAATATAGGACGAAATTCATTGATAGTTATGTCTACTTTTAGGCCCTAGATAAAAGGCACCGTTATATTGGATCAAAATTTAAAATTTCGCAAAAAAAGATGGCCAACCATTAGAATTAAGTGCACATCATCAAGTAAGCCTATCCCGAAATCACAAAGCCTATGCATGTACCAAAAGTTTATCCATGTGTAGCATGTTACGGCTAAGACGTTTTTAACTCTTTAGAGAGAGAGAGAGAGAGAGAGAGAGAGAGAATTAAGATTGAAAGTGTGTATAATGGCTCAGCTAATCATACATAGAAAAAATACTGCATTAAGTGCCCCTGAAAAGCCAGAAATAACTATTCGATTTTTTTACGTGTCTAATCGTGTCTGTGTAATACGTTCACTGCTCGTATTTTGGCTGTTTTAATAGTGGGTTTAGCTGTTGACGTTAAGCTACGTTGACATCAGGATATACTGGCCTTATGTATTCTAGGTACAAATTACGTTAGCAGGTTGCTTAAGATTAAACTTTCTTATGTTTATCATGCAAGGGAAAAATAAATGACGATCGATCTTTTCAACGATCGATTGAATTTCAGATTCTTGATGCATATATACCCATGTGAATAAGTTAAGCATATTTTATATTCCTTGAAAAAGACCTTAACTCATTACCAAACGACAAAATTTTAGGTTTGTCCGATTCGAAAGCATTTGCAGAGGACAAAATAAAAGTGACTGAAAATTTGAAATTTGTTTTGTGAAGGGGAGAAAAAATTGTGGGAAAAGGAGAAAATTCTGGTTACCAGCATTTTCTCCTTTTCCCGCAATGTTTTCTATGGGCTTTCTTCTCAGGGGCGTCAAAAGTAGGGATGGTGTGGTAATGGGTTAACAAACGTCCACATAACGTGAAATACGTGTATGACTTTATTCATCTTCGCAAGCCAAGGGTTACGATCCATTACGCTACTCTACCCTTGGCGGATTGAGCTTGATTTCGAAAATCACCCGATATGCATTTTCACTGGTTGTAGCTAGCTCTAACTGCATCAAAGCAAATCGCTCGTAGCATTTCATCTTTGAAAATAGAAGGTAAACATAAAGACCTCTGTGGATGTGTGCAGGATCTGTAATGATTTATTACCGAAGAAAACATAGACGAACAATATTTAGATAAAGTTTCAATGTGACCAATCAATTATCAGATGTTGTAGGCTACATCCCAGCACCTGACAACGGAATGTCAAAGTACGTTTGTGGTTATGGCTTCATGTTGAATTATTGTATTCGTAAGCGAATTGTAAAACGACATTTCATTGGCTATAAGAAATATTATGCAAAAAGCCCATAATCTGATTCGTCGATACTTTCTGTCCCGATCAATCAGATAATAAGCAGCATCCAATAGGGGTCGTGTTGCGGGAATCTCGAAATCGGGCTCGATCCGCCAAGGTAAGATCCACATAATGATCGTAACCTTGGCTCGCGAAGATGGACTTTATTTTGTCCAGTGCATTTCCTCCATTCACTTTCATATAATTAAACGCTAAACAGAGATATCAAAGAAAAGATAATTACATTTGGGCAAAAGGAATTGTTTTTAGTTTATAAGATGGAATATGCTTAACTTTTTTTTCCCAAATATAGATCTATTATAAATACACAACATTGAACATTGAGCACCCCTTCCCTTTTGTGTTTTGCAAAATTTGGATCAGTATCAAATAATTAGGGAGAATGTCGTTGTGATCATCAGCAAACATACTTTATCACACCATTTCTAAAACTGCAGAGTAACACTTGATTTGTGGTGAATGATTGTAACTGGAACGTAGCGTGAGTGCGCTCATTTGCACTCAACTTATAAGTTCTTTCAAATACATTACGTGAGGGAAAAATATTTGGATATCTTACCGAAGTTATATTGAACGCAAATTTCCAAACAAATATTATCATCCCATCCATTAAGAATACAATCATGTAGATATGGAAATAATAGAGTAAAAATACCTCGAAGAATATGACATGCGCAGACAACGCTGCTACTCATAGCAGTTTTGGAAAAAAGTCTACTTTCCTGTCATGTGATAAAGATTCATTGTCCGACATTTTATGGTTTGTATAGCATTGCCGATATGGAGAGACTGTCAGCCAGCATTTGCTCCATTTTCCGCAGTGTTTGATATATCTCATTAAAAGAAACTCAATCATTTGATCCTAATTTAATTCGTCCTCTGCAAAAGCTGGTAGCTTTTTTTCCTTCCGTTTTTTTTTTCTTCACAATATTAGATATTTTCATCCTGTCAGATTCAATTATTGGAGTCATAATTGAATTTAAATCTGCTAATACTTTCAATTCGGACAAGTCTACATTTTTTTCTCATAAATAGTTATACCAGATCTGTTAATATTTGTAAATATTTGTTTAATGAATTACCTTTACCAGTGTCACTTATCTAACTCTCTTCTTGATGTCAGCCTACAAGTAACATGTTACGAATTCATTTGTACATTAGTTCATTATCATTTTTGTCAGTATTAGTATTGTACGCGTTTATATGTAGACTAGAAGCTGTACAAGCTTATGTGGAATAAAAGATGTCTGTCTGTCTGCATTACAAACACCACGAGATGAACTCGTAGAAGCTCAGATTTCTCATTTTTATATATTTTACCTGTGGAATAAATCTGATCAATGTGTTGGGACAAACTGCTGCACGTAGCGCATAAGTAATTTTATGGCCATTTGGTTTATATAAAAACGAACTTTTAGATGAAATGCATTCAAGTGGAATGACTTCTTCACTATTTCTTTGTTGCAATGTTTATTACTTTCAAAAACCTTGCAGAAATTACATTTTTCACAACTTTTTATATTCAATTTTATTAACTTTATCGTGATACTTTAGCATTTTTTCTCGTCAGCGAAAGAGGAGTTAGTGACAAGTGGAGAACAGCCGTAAACAATCACAAATTAAAGTATAACTAAGTGTATTTTTAGTAATTCCATGCATATTTATATTCAATAATGACTTGAAGTACATAACTGGTATAAAAATAGAAACTTACGTGTAAATTTCACATATATAGAAATGCTCATATTGCAGGCAATAGAAATAGGATTATTTCAGTGTAATTATAAATTCATTTAGTCGTAAGCAGATAGAAATTACATCAATATCACTAACCGAAAAGATGCGAAAATAAATTTCTGAAAAGTCCCTTTATGCAGAATGCTTCATCATATAGAATAGAAATTTGAATCAATATCAGTTCTTTTTGTTGGGTCGCAATTAAAAAAAGGGTCAGAATTAAAGTAACGTGCAGGGCATATACATACATGTAAATTTTCTGGATTACAATTATCGATGAAAATCGAATGTTCTTTTTTTTACGAAAGCAACAGATAAATTTACACCATTTTCTCAAAATGTCGTGATTTATGAGGACATGATGTAAACTGGCCCTCTTTTCAAAAGGTGATTCAATTTAATGTAGGTAATTGTAATGCATTAACAAAAAATATTTCAAAATATCATTTTATTAATGTTATAGCGTTCTTTCTTTCTTTCTTTCTTTCTTTCTTTCTTTCTTTATCTGTGTCTTACAATCATGCTTTAAACAAAAAGTGACATTGGTTTGAAAATTTTCAACATATAATGAATCACCTTTTTCTTAAAATTTATCCCCCAGGCTGTTCTTGCGACCTAAGCTGCGGTCTTCTAGGAAAATGCTGCTATGAGGAAGATGATATTTACCAACTTGAAAAAGCCGGAGTGTTGCGATGTGTCCTCCCTGCAACCTCAGAAAAAATGGAGAATCTGTACAAGTATAAATTTATTGTCGGGCCGCCTGTTGGGGGATGTGTTGCTGCAGGGTCGTGTAACAGTTCAGAAGAATTGATTCCTTTGAAAACATTCTCTCCGGTCTTTTCGAGATCCAAGATGATGAGTTATATATCAGAAGAATGTTCACATTGTCATGGTGTAACTGATGGAATAAAATGGGCCAGTATCATTCACTTTTTAACAAAGCCAACTACAGATGTTCTTTTAGATGTTATGTTTAACCAGAGATCAGAGAGGGCGTACCTAACATTTCTGCATCCCGGAAACCGGTTTGAAATTCTTCAAGGAATCTGTTCAGATCAAGTACATGATCAGTGTCAATTAGATAGAAATGAAAATGATACAGAAGTTCGAGTGGACCTTGGAGAAGGTTTTGTTCATCTCGATATTCAAGCTGGTGATCTTAAGAATGAATGTTTACATGGACCTAACATACCTTATCTGTATAAAGACAAAATGTATAGGAATGTTTTTTGTCTGTTATGCAGCCAAAACACCCCCAAATCTATGGGCTGTAATATTAAACAGTCAAAGACTCATGGTAATGTTTTTTCAACCTTTATTGACTTTAAAAATCTGCATGAAATTGTTATTTACACTGACTTGTCGAAGAACCATGGCATCGACCAAATAGCTTGTAAGGTAAGAAATAATGTCTTTGTATTCGCCAATAGGCACTATTCTTTTACTTGAGTTTTCAGTTTTAATTTCAAAGCTCATAATCTGATTGGTCGATACTTTCTGTCCCGATCAATCAGATGACCCTTTTGTTTAAATTTAGATTTAGAATGGGTTGTATTTACAGCCCATGGACCCATGATGATGATCTTTTAAAACAAAAAATAGTCGAAGAAAACAGTTGTAAACTTTTCTTGCGTCATACTATTTACTTTTTGCCTACGACAGAGTTCAGTATCAGGTTGTATAGAATATGACGTCTGATTACGGAATTTCACTGTTTACAGCTATTCTTAGCCATTACTAAGTTTCTTTAATTTCATAGAGTTGTGTTTTGAGCCTGGCTTAGAATTCTTTTTCTTCGGCAGGAGTTGAAGCAATAAGGATCGTTTTCCTATGGCAATCCAATTAATACATTTCAAATAGATAGCTCTTCTGACGACTTTGTTTGGACAGTTTCTAATTGGCTATTCCAACAATACCCCCCGCCCCAAACCACACCCCCCCCCCACACACACACACGCACAATGATTGCTGGCTCCTTTTGTTGTTTCATGAATTATATTTAATGACGTCAGATTGTGGTTTGACGACTGCTACAAATCTGTGTCTTTTTAAGTCTCTATACGTAAGAAATCCATTGCAAATTACTGAGATGTGTATTTGATACATAAAGGGAAAAGGAGAAAATACTGGCTAATAGCATTTTTCTCCCTTTCTTTGCAACAGCTTTTACACTTTCAAAAACATATCACAAGACTGGATCAATTCACGATTTGTTTTGTGCAAAAAGTTTCAATTTGGACAAGTCTAAAATCTTGTGATCTGGTAAAGCATTAACTGACTAAATGTATCCAAGTCGCCAATCAGGCAGTAACATATTTTGCGTGACGATTTGGGAAAAGGGGGTTAAATGCATCTGTGAAATGCAACATACCAAGCAAGCAATTGCGTACTATGGATTGTTTCTATCTTATGGCTAAGTCATGAAGTAGAATGGTCCTTTTGGAATAAACAAGAGGGCCAAGATGGCCCTGGATCGCTCACCTGAATTTTTGAGAGGACCATAGCTTTTTTTTGAGGTACTGAAACATTGGAAACAAAATTATTATTTTGCCAAGCAGTTTTCAAAAGATCACCTGTAAAAGTCATTTCAAAATCTGACCAGCAGTTTCAGAAAAGAAGAATTTTTAAGAATTTCTTCATTTCTGTAAAGTGCAAGTAGCTCCCATTCACCAGAGCCATGTTTCTTGTTGGATCACAATTTAGAGAACAATTTTGAAAAGAGTCATTCAAGTAACATCCCTGTGAAATGATTTAAAAATGTGGCCAGCGGTTTCAGAGAAGAAGAATTTTTAAGAATTTCTTCATGTCTATATAGTGCGGGTAGCCCCCGTTCACCAGAGCCATGTTTCTTGACAGATCAAAATTTTCGCGAACAAGTTTTGAAAAGGGTCACCCAAGGATCACCCAAGGAACATTGCTGTGAAATTGTTTTAAAATCTGATCAGTGGTTTCAGAGAAGAAGAATTTTCAATAATTTCTTCATGTCTATATAGTGCGAGTAGCCCCCATTTACCAGAGCCATGTTTCTCAATGGATCAAAATTTCACGAACACTTTCTGAAAAGGGTCACCCAAAAAACATCCCTGAGAAATTATTTTAAAATCTGACCAGCGGTTTCAGAGAAGAAGAATTTTTAAGAATTTCTGTATAGAGCAAATAGCCCCCATTCACCAGAGCCATATCTTGACGGATCAAAATTTCGCGAACAAGTTTTGAAAAGGGTCACCCAAGGAACATCCCTGTGAAATCATTTTAAAATCTGGCCAGCGGTTTCAGAGAAGAAGATTTTTAAAGAATTTCTTTGAAAATTCCATTCGGTTGCAATGGCAACCAGAGTTTTTGACGAAATAAAATTCTGAGAACAGTTTTTAAATAGGACCTCCCAAGGAACAATCCAGCCAAGTGTGGTCCAAATTGGCCAAGCGGTTTAGGAGGAGTTGATGTTTAAAGAACTGTTGACGACCCACGACGGACGACGGAGACCTGGTGATCCTAAAAGCTCCCCAAGAGCACGTTGTGCCCAGGTGAGCTAAAAAGTAGCTAAACGTGTCGACACCAGTCAGACGTTGGTCGATACGTTTTGCAGATGCATTATAACATTTTCACGAAACATAAATCATTTCTTTGTGGTTTTCCAGGTCACAAATAGGAGCATCTGCCGACCCGCCTTGTGTCCAACTATGCAACTTCGATCAAAAAACGGTTACTGCATGTTTTCATTAAGGAGATGGCAACATCCAAATGCATCGGTGTATCTCAACCTTACGTCGCTCTCTCCTTTATATCTAGGCAATTTAACTAATAACGTCATGGAGAGCACAGTTCTTGATACATTCTATGAAAACTCGCCATGGCACAAATATTGGCGAATAATAGGAATTGGTTGGCGATCTTATCAACAATATGGCAAAAATGTTAACGAATTCGTAATGCGTATGGATTGTAAAGTTTATGAGACAAATCCGGTCAAGTTTATCAAGTCTATTCAACAATCCTTATCCAAGAAGTGGATTATACAAACAGATGAAGGCATTTTATGCCTACATCAGGAGCTATACTCCACGCGCTTAGTGATTCACAAGCTAGAAAATGGACATCAGAAGAAGGTTTATAGAACCATGTGGTATTCAATTTACACACAAAGCCTTTCATATCCAAATCTGAAAGATACAGTTTTGAATTTACTTGCTCAAGCGCCATACTGGGATGTTCTCCTATATTATCCACAGGATCTCGGACAAGTTCATTTTCTACTTCAGAAACATTTCTTCTGCTCTCAAATTCAGCTTCGTGAAGATGAGTATGATGTTCTCGAGAACTCTCCACTATCAATCAAGTATATCCCATTACAAAAGATCCTTGTCGATGGCGAAATAACGGGCAATGTTAGCCCTGAGGTAACTGATAAGGAACTAAAGATATGTCTAGAAGATTCCGATTTTGAAGTTGTAAAAAATAAAGCAAGTTTCCACGCATGTAAAATTGATATGGATAATCATGCAGCAGTTATTTTATATCTTTATTTGTTCTCTTAAAAGGAAGAAAAGCCATGACAGTTCTTTCAATCGTTGATTACAATGTAAATGGAAAAGTGTGGGCGCCTGCAAGAATCGTATCTTCCAGCTTTTGTTAGATATACAGTAATAGAAGACATCTCTAAAAGACGTACCAACGAACACACCAAATTCATATTGTTAGGAAAAGGGTGCTGGTTTAAGGAAGGACAACAGCACGGCGTCATAAACTGAACAGGTGTCTACATGTTTACAACCAATACGGATGTTCATGCAGCAGTAGTCCATACATTCAGCTGTTCCATAAACTGAAAGAAAACACGTAAGATGAGGTTCGTTTCAGATATTCATTTAATGGAACATCGTACGTGTTCTCTGCCCGACATTAAAGGAAATCTTCGAGCATTTTCAGATACACCTTGCATGATGAAAGACACTTCTGTAGGCGCATATACAAGCACACCACTTCAGAAAAAGGACACTGCCGGGTTTTGGTAGTAACAGCGTGAGTGCATCGCCATCTTTTAGGGCTAACCCTTTTCAATTTCCATTCTAAGTTGCATTTTTAGTCCTACACATTTGGCATATAACTTGACTTTTCAAGAGCTAAGTGATTTAGTGTAGCCAGTTAGAAGTCACATATTTGTAAAATTTAGATGATTTCTGTAACATAGATTAAGACTGCGTTTGGAATGGTTGGTGAGAGAATGCTGTGGTTAAAGTCTTAAGTCTATATATCAATGCATCTTCTCCACCTATACTCAAAGGCAAAAACTGAATACACTTTACACAAATGCGCCTTTGTTGGTCTTATCTTAACCCTTTACCAAACGACAAAATTTTAGACTGGTCCAAATTGAAAGCACTTGCAGACGACAAAGCAAATGTAACTCAAAAATTGAAATTTGTTTCCAGCAGGGTAGAGAACATTGTGGGAAAGGAGAAAATGCTGCTTACCTGCATTTTGTTCATTGTCATCAATGTTTTCAAAGGGCATCTATCTCAGAGCCGTAAAAAGCAGGGATTGTTTGGTTTAGGTTAAATTAGTTAAACGCTACTTTCTGTTGAATAGACTTTTATTGTTCAATAGATTAGTCAAAAAGGCTGAAATGTTGCGTAAAATTGAAATTTCCAAGGTTTCTACGCTAACTAATAGGCTAACCACACACACTTTCAAAGGCCAATCACAAACTGTTTCTCAGGCAGATTCGCTCGATAATCTTCGAAAACTATTCTTGAAAATCATTAACAGACATATTTATTTTACTTAGATAAGATAAATACAAACAACGAAACTTTGAATTTCTTTTTTGGAAACTTTATCAGCAACGTATATCGGATATGGGAGATCGTGGCCATCCACCCTCTACACTTACAATAACTGTTATTTTCATCCTGGTAACGAAGAGCGAGTAAAAGTGTAATAGCATCTTTAACTTTGCTAACAGTGCAGAGCAATACTCGAGTGTTCCGATGTGTAGACTGATCTTGGTCTTCACTGCTTTCAAAGGTGACAAGTTGAAGGATAGGAGTAAACCAAATACATCTGACATTTTAAGCCATCAGTTGTCCATGACATACTATTTTGAGATACTCTGAACCTTAAAGATGCTAAAGACGACAGTTCCAAACTAGCTGAATTAGTATGAAGATAAACCATTGATTTCATGAACAAAAAAAATGTACTGATAATAATAATAAAACAGTGCGAGAAAATGTAAGATTAGCCTATATGGACAAGTTCGCCGCCTTCCAAAATGTTTTTAAAAATATTTTTTTCTCCATTGTGTTAAAAACAGTATGAAGGGAAAGTGGTAAATATACGGCGTGTTAAGTTCGCCGAAACTTTAACAATGAATCGTTAGCAGAGACTTATGAAGTTGTACAACGCTTGGGGAACAAAAACGCAACAAAAAAGAGGACCATGATGACCCTATATCGTTCACCTGGGTACTAAGGTCTACAATGGAGATAATTACCAAGTATTGAGGTTCAAGGACAAACGATGACGAAACAAGAGCGGCAAATTGTCGCAAGATATGAAATCCCACCGCCAGTTGTCAAGGAGGTATAACAGTTGCAAAGCGCAGGCAATGCAACAAATAATTTGACTTGAGATCTCAAAATTCCACTCTGGACAAGCAAAAAATACTACGAAAAATGAAGATCAAAATGGAATTACTAAAGACCCATGCTAGGTAGAGTTATTGTTCCTAAACACAGTACTTGGTAATATCACAACAAACATGCATACCAATTTTGAAGTCATTCTGACTTGAGATGACAAAGTTATATACCGAACAAGCATTGAATGCAGACTCCTGTGAGAATTTATCGAGACAGATATTCTAACCAATTTTCAATTCAGTTTAGCAAGAAATGTGGTCTCTAGAGTGCTCTCAAGAAGATTTTTAAAGATTTCCCTCTTTATCTCTATGTGAAATCTGAGACCAAGAACATAGGGCTAACTTTTACACCAGGGTACCGTTTTACTAACAACGCGTAAGTTTGTACGTAAGAAATCTGATTGTTAGTTTAGGAGAAGATTTTTTTTTGTAATTGTGAACGGACGGACAGACAGACGGACGGACGGACGGACGACGGACATTGACCGATCACAATAGCTCAGATGAGCTAAAAAGTGAAAGAAGAGCAGAAAGGGGAAAACAGAAATGATTTATTAACTAAAAGCAAAAAAATGGGACATATGTAAATGAATTTGATATCCAGAGTGGTTTTGAATAAATGTTTGACAACTGACCGTCTCGCAAGTTTGTAAAGCAGAGTCAGATTTCGATTCTTTGCAAGTACTCCAAGCCAAATGTAACCTATTTTGAATGCCATAAATTGTCGGGACTTTAGAATGAGATTTACAAGAAGCGACCTATCATTTGAAATAACGAAAGAGAGTGTATAAATTTTCATCAATAATGAATTTATCGATTAGAACGTTGACACTATAATATGCATGTGTTTGGGTGGATGGGTCTATTTCTCCTAATTTTGATTCTAGAGACTGAATAAGGGTTTTCACATTTTCACATTCGTAAAATACTTGAGCAAACTTTCTTCACTAGTACTGCAAAAACGGCATAATGTTACTTAGGGCAATGTTCATTTTGTTTGATAAGAAATTACTGGGGAAAATCTATGAAATATTTCAATTTGCATCCACTGGGTATACGAATCGTTTGGTATTTTTGAAAATAATTATACACTTTTTTTTTCAATCACAATTTTGGGTAGGGAACAAAGATTCCCATTTCTTTTGGCACGTAGTAATTTCTTTGTTATCAATAAGCGCTTTTTCACATCTAAAGGTACTAAAATTTGCAGTTTTGTCACGGCTACAAGTTTTGGAAGCCAATTTTATACAGTGCTAAAAAAATTAGGCCTATGATTACTTAGCGATGAACAAATGCAGCACTATTTTCGATTATGTAACGCGTGTGTAAGACAAGGAAATTCATAATGAATCTGATACAATGAGAAAAAGGAAAGTATGTGATAAAATGCTATGTCAGCTATGGTTTGGATGTTGTGTTCATACCCGATATAAGGCAAGCACTTATGGGACACTCCAATACTCTTCCTTACGACTGGTGATTGCTCTATTGTTAACATGCCTTTCAAAACAACATCAATATTTCTACCAGCTTAAAGTTTCCATTTCAGTTAAACAGCAGGGTAAGAGTCAAAAGAATTCTACAACATCTGACCCATTATTAAATATGAACGAGATTTCAAGTTGCTTAATATTTTAGGCTTGTCCAAATTGAAAGCATTTGCAGACGACAAAATAAAAGTGACTGAAAATTTGAAATTTGTTTTGAGAAGGGTAGAAAACAATGTGGGAAAAGGAGAAAATGCTGGTTACCAGCATTTTCTCCTTTTCCCACAATGTTTTCTAAAGTAGATCTATTCTCTCTCGGGGTCCTCAAAAGTAGGGATTTGTGGTAATGGGCTAAAGTAACAACATAGAAAACAATGGAAAATTGAGTTGTTGCTGTTAATGAGAAATTACTCTTTTCCCCCAAGACTACCGTATCACAGAATTTACTACTCCGAGATAGTGATTAGTATTTCTCGAACAAAATGACATGAGATAAATCACCTCTGTTACCATAATATGGCTTGCAAAACGTGAAAGGGACATTCGGGTATTTTAATAAAGTGTCGTCCCCGATAAGCCCACGCGGGCTAACCCGAAAGGACTCTTTCCGTTCTTACATAATCTTCTGTTTTGCAAAAGTCTAATAAAACACAAATTCTATCGTAGTTGTAAAATATCGTCTTGGATAAGCCTAGGCGGACTGTGCGGGCTGACTCGAGACGAAACTTTACGCGAATATCCGAATGCTCCTTTTCGCGAGTTGCAAGCTATATACATTGTATATTTCATTGGATGAAGGTCTTTTTTTTTCGAGTAAATAGGAAAAATGCAAAGGCAGAATGTAAAATAATAGGTAGCCCTCTACAAAACAATCTGGAGTTTTAAATGAAGGCTATTAAAACACCGTTAGATCTATTTTCTCTTCTTCCCACAATGTTTTTGTAGTAATTATTTTCATAGTAATTATTTATTTACGGTCAGATAAAGTCGCATTTTCCCCCAATTTTTTATACCAAGATACGTACTCTTAAAATTTGACTTGTTAATTCTTTACTAAACGACAAGTTCTTGGACTGGACCAAATTCATATTCTGTTGGGGTCTAGGACATTTGCCCCCCGGACTTCTGCCCCTCTCCCGGACTTCTACCCCCGGACTTTTGCCCCCTGAGGACATTTTCCACCTGGACGTTTGCCCCCCCACCCGGACATCTGCCAACCTAGGACATCTGCCCCCAAGACATCTGCCTCCTTAGGACATGTGCCCCCTAGGACATGTTCCCCCCAGACATGTGCCCCCCCCCCCAGACATCTGCCCCCTTAGGATATCTGCCCCCTGGACATTTGCCCCCTCTGTTTGTTTACAACTTGGACGTCTAGCTCCTTTAAGGGACAATCTCAAAAAAGCAACTTTGATATTGTACATGGTAATTTTGACCGGTACTATAAAAAAGATCTCTCAGCTGTTGTATCGTTAAGTGCTATTTTGTTGAAAATCTTCGGCTGATTAATTGATTTCAGTTTTAATATCAAACTTCCAGTATGATAACTATAGAGTCAGTTACTCATCTGGCACGCCTGCTGTAAACTCCGATAAAAAAAATCTTTTTTTTTTTTTTGCATTTTAAGAAAAATAAAGCAAAATTCAGGATGTTCTTAGTTCTTTAACATCATTTAGAAGAGGCTTATCGTTTCCCAGGAGGCAGTTGTCCTACGGGGGCAAATATCCAGGGGCAGATTCCTAGCAGGGCAAATAACCGGGAGGGGATGTCTTAAGGGGGCGAATGTCCGGAGGGCAGATGTCCAGGGGACAAATGTCCGGAGGGGGCAAATGTCCTACGGGGGCATATGTCCTACAGGGGCGAATGTCCAGGTGGCAGATGTTCAGGGGCCAGGTGTCCTAAGGGGGCAGATTTCCTACCGGTGCAAATGCCCGGGGGGCATATGTCCAGGGGGCAGGTGTCCTACGGGGGCAAAAGTTCGGGGGCAAAAGTCCGGGGGCAGATGTCCAGGGGGCAAATGTCCTGTTCCCATTCCGTTGAATAACTTACTTTAAATACACAAAATGACGTCACCCTTTAGAATGACGTCACTCTACATATAGTATAACGTAGATTTTACCATGCTTATGTGCACCGTGTTCATAGGACCTAATTCACGTATCATGTTAGGATCGTGTGTTTATCACGGAATACTTAAGTTTCTATGAATATTGTTACTATAAAAAGCACATTAGCGGCTTATCACTTTCCGGTAAATAGTTAGTTGTGCAACAAAATCGACGAAAACTTGCTCAAAAGACATGCTCACTGGTTGATTCTTTGTTATCTGGTCTATGAACAATTTTAGTTCATCAGGTAGTTGTATAACTGTATCTACAAGCCAATTTATTGTCTTTATTTGACATCTTGAATGATCGAGTTTTTGTGTTGTTGGGTTAAAAATCATAGTTGCCATGTCTTCATGCCATCTTATTGCATTCATTTGACCTACTCACTGGTCGACTATTAGTCTTGTTTGTCACCCTGTTCGTAGACATAATAGCTTTATTTCTCAACGAAACACCTCAAGGAGCCAGCCAGTCAACATGGTGTACCAAAGCAATAACACGACTTGTAGACATAATTTAACACAGCTGTTTAAGAAGCTTACTCCGTTTTTTAAGTCTAACTATAAAAATAGACCAACCAACATGTCCGATGTACACCGTGCACCGTGTTCATAGGACACGTAGCGTAGCATGCAGACATGGTAGTACAGATAACTGTCCCCAAAGGCGATGTTTCTTTTTGACTGGTCGCCTCTTGGTACAGAGACAATCCGGACAAAATCAGTTGAAAGTTCCGCACAGATTTTGTGCGAAAGTTTGAACTCTTATAATTTCGCAAATAGAGAACAAAACTAGGATTTAAACATACCTGTTGCTTGTGTATTCAGTATTCCTTCGTTTGAAATACAAATACTTTCAATTTAAACGCTGAACGTGAGAAAAAAACGTGTATTTTATAAGTTACTCGAGTTGTTTATAATGATCACATTAACATGCAGTGTAGATATAATAATAAAAGCATTTGACAATCAAACATTGTTTTTTAACCTTCCAACATAAAGAACCGGACCATTCAGCATTGCAAATGTCCGCAATAACATGACCTATAAATATAACGATTCAGTTGTATGACAACTCACCATTCTTTTCTGACCATACAACAGAAAGAAATGACAAGTCTTCATGATTCCCTAACATAACTACAACAACATATGCACACATGATAATAAAACGGTATTTCAACTCAAAAATTGTTTTTCAATACCATCATGTTATATATTGAGCAAATAAAATGCAAGGCAGACATATTAAGATATTTGTTCGACAAAAGTAACTTTCATACAAACAAGAGAACTCAAATTGTTTTAACTTATGACAGCTACGGCGCCCCATAGGAATACGTTTGGGAGTAGGGCATATGTTCAGAAATTAGTGTTTTCCAAGTGACACAAGTATGTTTATCTCACAGAAGTTAAAGGTATTATTCATCGTATAAACCTCTCACAATTTAAGTTGTAGTTGTAAATGAAATTGTCTATTTAGCAACATCATAATATTCTTTTCAAGCGAGTCTGCACTCTGTAGACGTTTTCTTTTCCTAGTTGACGACCAGTGTTCTGGATATTGAACTAACTTTTGTACGCCGTTGACCTACCTTATCAGAATTCAAGATTACTGCCCCCTTTGGGAGTGGTTAGCGTGTTCCCTTTTGCCATCGAATGGTCTATCCATCTTTGAAGCCTGATTTTGGAATTACATTCATCGGTCCTCCATTAACAAAAATGACTCGCCTTTTTCTTTTTAAAACAGCCAACCCAATATGGCTTGCAACACGCGAAAAGCGGCATTTGGACATTTGCGGAAAGTATCGTTTCGGATCGGCTTATGCGGACTGCGCAGGCTAATCTGAGACGGCACTTTACTACTACATTAGATTTTGTACTACAGTAGACTTGTGCAAAACAGAAAATTACATAAAAACGGAAAGTGTCGTTTCAAATTAGCTTGCGCGGACTGCTTTTGGAATAGTTACAAATACCCTTTTTGACTTTGAACGTTTTCATTTAAAACATTTCTGTACGTACTGAAGACACTTGAATCTGTTAACTATCATAAGAAGAATGCATATAATAGGGACAGGTAGCCATCTTAATATTTTTAACACAGTTATAGCCAGGTTTTTCGACTTGCATTTTTCAAACAACAGTCGAGTATCGGCATCCCATGCGATGCTCCAGTCTTTTCTTATTTTGCAAAAGATAGAATAAGAAGAAAACAAGAAATTTCGTTGAAATGATATCCCCCGCCGAAAAAGACCTTTTTTGATAAAAACGTATAAGAGGTATTGTGTTTTGCAGGTACATGATTGTGGCCTTTTTGTTACTGGTCCATGATGAAATTATACATTAAGCTCCCTTGTTCCATGGCACAGGATTTCATTACATAAAAAAAATATAAAAGAGGTCCATAACAGGATTATATATTAAGTGCCCATTTCAGTATTTCATATATGTGGGGAAAAAATGTATCTACGAACTATCCAATGGAAAACATGCATGAAGTTTCATCAATTTTTGTCAAGGACTTTAGAAGATATCCCTCTCACAATATAAGCCGCCACACTGCTGCCATTTCAAGCAGGTAGCTAGAGAATAAAGTGTTGAAATTTGTAGCACTTGCCTGGGTAGCTGAATGGATATATGGTATTACTTATGATCTAAAAGGTTTACGAACAGACTGATGCATGGAGAGACGAATGCACAATTGACTCATTGGTCACTGGCTTTGATCAAGCAATAAAAACGAAGTTCTATGAAAATATGTGCAAAAGTTGGAGATACACTTATAAAAAATTAAATTTGACATGAAGTCCCCTTTTTCCATGATACAGTGATAAATTGCAAAACCCTGACAACATGTACTAGGTCGCATGATCTGTGAAAATCTCATCCAAATCTATCGAGATATGTCCAGTAATTGAAGAGATTCTGGTGAAAAATGAAATTATAACATGAAGCCCCCTTATTCCATGATGCAGCTGCAAATCCCAAAACATTGAGAATATGCCGTAGGTCACATGATCATGTGAAAATTCCATCCAAATCTGCCAAGATATGTGGGAGGCGTTGTATTAGGTCGATATGATAATGTGAAAATTCCATTCAAATCTGTCAAGAAATATGGGACGAGTTGCATTCACAAGAAATAAAATGAAATAAAACATGAAGCCCCCTTTTTTCATATACTTTTGGAGATATACGCCAGACAGAAATCCAAAGTAAAAATTAACAAAGGGCAATAACTCAAAAATTACTGAAGACAGAGTTTTGGTTTTTGTGAAGTGCACTTCTCCTTAATGAATTCTATAAGTGTATACAGTTTGAAGTTCCTAGCCTTTGTACTTTTGGAGATATGCTCCAGACAAAATTCCAAAGTGAAAATTTACAAAGAGAATAACTCAAAATTACTGAAGATATAGTTATGATTCATTAGCACTGCACTTCTCCTTAATTAGTTCTATATGCGTGTGATGTTTCAAGTTCCTAGCTTTTATACTTTTGGAGATATGCTCCGGACAAAAATCCAAAGTTCAAATTTATAAATGGCAATAACTCCAAAAATACTGAAGACAGAGTTATGGTTGTTGTGCACTGCACTTTTCCTTAATGAGTTCTATATATGTGTGAAGTTTCGAGTTCCTAGCTTTTATCCTTTTGGAGATATGCTCATGACAAAAATTCAAAGTAAAAATGTACAAAGGGCGATAACTCTAAAAATACTAAAGATATGCTCCGGATATGCTCCGGACAAAAATTCCAGAAAAAATGTACAAAGGGCAATAACTCCAAAAATACTGAAGATAGAGTAATGGTTCTTGTACACTGCACGCCTCCTTAATGAGATCTATCCACTTGTGAAGTTTGAAGTTGATATCTCAAATACTCTTGGAGATATGCTCCAGACAAAAATGTGGGACGGAAGGACGGAATGACGGAAGGACGGAAGGATGGAAGGACGGAAGGACGGAAGGACGGAAGGACGGACGGAGACTATTACCTTTTGGCGGGGGATAATAACTTGAATGTGAACAAAAAATAAAACACTATAACTAGTACTGCTATGGTTTTAAATTATATACAATGCAGCCAAGCGCTTGAAAAGAACGGTACAGCATGCAGCTTGTGGCTCATTACCTCCAAGTGTTTGAATATGCATGAAGAAATGAAAGGTGCAGCAGTACATATTGTAATTTACTGTTTAGATGGAAAGTTTATGATTTAATACAAATTGCTCTTTGCATACATGCATTTTCCACTTTCCCTAGCCATCAGTGCTTACAGTGTTCCACACTTTCTTTACTTTGTGAAGGACATAGATCAACGTCAAGAAGAAAGCTAGCATTCCGTAGTTTCCGTCGTCCGTCCTTCCGTTAGTATTTCTTCTTGTTTAGGCGATGAACCTATATATTTGTGAGCGGATTTTAGGAGAATGTTTACGATGACTACGAATACGACAACGTAGACGACGACCAGGATAATGATGATGCATATACTGAATATACAAGAAGTCTTTTTTTCCCTCTTTTATTATAATTTTATTTCCCAACTATATCGATATCTACAAGCCTTAAATTCACAGTGCCTCTATTCATTGCGTGGTAGGGAATCCCTGTCGGCGAAGTTGGATGGGCGTTAGAATGGGCCCAGATCACGTGAGTTAAACCGCGCTGTCAAAAAATAATCAAAGCTGTATTTAAAGCAACATGACAAAATTTTAAACCTTTTCTAATTTCAAGCCTTTGAGGCATAGTCTGTGAAGCAAAGCCGTGCATTTGATTCAGTCAGTCAAAAATTGTATTTCATTCAATTGTATGAGACAAGGTAAACCGCGCTTTTTACTCACACGTATAGCTAAATCTTCTCTATCGCCGGTGTCAAAGGATCTGCTAAATTCAAACGTCAGTTGGTGATGAGCGTTGCTACCCGACACCAGATTCCAGTCCTGACTTTTGTCCAGAGTAGGGGGGAAATGTCCAGCTGCTGTGTAATCCTGAAATACAACGTCAAGACACTTTTTCAACGGTCATTCTTAATTGGATTTTTAACCTATTATAGCTTGTGTCAGTAAAAGTGGATAGTACCGATCAAACGTAAGACGGTATGTTTTGTGTAATTGATCTACTTTTGTCACTAATATAATGATACTACAGGTGAAAGGGAGCTTTAAAATTTAATTCTGGACAAGGCATTTCTTCTTGTTCTTCGTCGTCTTCTTTTTCTTCTTTTGGGTGCTTGCCGAAGAATGTTGTAATAAGAGAAGTTTTATCTAGCAAATTACACACACAATTAGGGTAGTTGAAGTACATTGTCGCAGGTATAAGCACATAGACTGGTTTATGCTCAAAGAAAAATCATCAAGAGTGATTTAAGCAGTTGTATGTCTATCTTTGCATCTTTTTGTAAAATGAATTATTCTAAGGCACACACATAGCAGCATCTTGTGTGATAAATAAATAAATAACTTACATTAAAGACGGGTTTTCCATTAGCAAAATAACCCATCACGACATCCCCGGGAAACATAGATCCGTTCTTGGAGACTCCGAAACCGAACCAGGCAGAATTTTTTACATGTGTCCGAAACTCAATAGTTGTCGTATTGAATTTCCATTCAAGCTTATAATTACCATCAAGCATGGCCGAGTGGGTATACGTATTTTGTGCCATGGTTAAGGCAAACAAGGCGCAAAAAGCAATAACATAGGCAACAGCCATTTTCTCGGATGGTGTATTGATAAATAAGAGACTTAAGTTGAACCGCTTAAATGGTTGTCCTTTCAGGTTTCTTATCAGTTAATCAGTACGTACTTGCTTAACATTAAACAACGATGTGTAACTGTGACCTTGCATGGATTTTTGTTTAAATTCAAATGCCACAGAACTCGTCAAATTTCTGTGCAAGGATAGATGAAACCCAGTGCGACAGGATTCATTCCCGTCTCTGCATTTCTGTGGGAAAGCAGCCAGTGACTTAGAAAGCATGGATAAGTGGATTGGCAGCCACAAAATAACTGCAAATAATATCAAAAACTGCGTTGAATAACATATAATCAATCAATACATGACAAAGTCATTAAGGAAACTGTTAATTAGCATTTTCTCCTAATTTCAACATGTTTTATAACCTGTCAAAGAATTTTAGTTCATTGCACCATAGTACCACTGTCATATAATTGGCTTGCAACATATGAAAAGGGGCATTCGGACATTTGCGTAAAGTGCCGTGACGGATCAGCCAGCGCAGTCCGCGCAGGCTAATCCGAGACGGCACTTTACAACATTAGATTTTATGTTACAGTATACATGTGCAAAACAGAAAATTACACAATAATGCAAAGTGTCGTCTCGAATTAGCCTGTGCGGACTGCGCAGGCTGATCCGAGACGACACTTTACGCAAATGTTCGAATACCCCTTTTCGTGTGTTGCAGGCTATAGGCCATGTGCAGATGCTTCCAATTTAGAAGAGTCTAGAATTTGTCATTTAGTAAAGGAATAACCTAGTGGTAATGAACTGTACTTGTTTGACATTGAAATGGCTATATATCTGTCACGATCCGCCAACCCTTTACCTAGAATGTTTGGACTTGTTCAAAGTTCAATCTGTTTTCTGTTTGCTCACGGCAATTTGAATAAGGGTCAAGTGACAGTATCTTTCTTCAATAAGTTAGGCATATAGAACTTTGCGGATAAAGGAGAAAATGCTTCCCCCGCCCCCATCCCCTCCCGCAATCCACACAACGTTTTAAAAGTTTTCTTCTCTTCACCGTTCCTAATCCTCACCACACGATCCTGAGTTGTAGCGAACCTTACCAAGAAAGCATCTGAAAACACTGTTGCAAGAGGAGAAAATGCTGCTTGCTAAGCAGCATTTTCTCCTTTTGCACCAATGTTTTCAAACCTTTCAAGGGTAATCAAGTTAACCGGGTAAATTGGAATTTGAATGTCTGCAGATCTACGCTTTCAGTTTGGACCCTTCCAAATTTTTTGGGATGGTAAAGATGGTAAAGAGCTGAACTGCTAAAATATAGGACAAGTATAGGAGGTGCTCTTTGCCAAACAAGAATATGTTGGACAGTAGTACTAAACTGAAAGCATGTGAAGACTACAATATAAAAGATGATTTTCGTGTTTGATAAGACAGTAAACATTCTAGGAAATGGAGATAGTGCTGGTTATAAGCTATGTTTCTAACAATGTTTTTAAAAGTCTTCTTCCTTCATGGTCATTGAAAGTTGGGTTTCTTTTGAAAGGGTAAAATGACCTTCAGATTATTACAGACTATTATTTTATCCATGACGACACAGACTCAACTTAGACCTGCTAAAAAGTAGAGCAAAATAAAGGCATATAGTAACAGGAGAAGGAAAATGTGTATTTGAAGAAAGCAAGTAAAATTGTCGAAAACGGATGAATGGCTGGTCAGTAGCCATAGCTATATTTCCCTCAATGTTTTAACTCTCAACCACACAAGACTTTTTAGGACCGTAAGAAGGAGGCCTTTTAAAAGCAATGTGGATAAAGAAGAAAATGCTGGTAATCGGTTCCAGAAAGTCGCCTGTATCTGAAAGCAGCCCCTTGTGTTTGAGTCGGTCTAAAATAACAGGAATATCTCATTTTCAACGTTGCGACGTCACGAAAATAAAAAGTCTACAATAGGACTATCTGCACAATTCCTTGTCATAGGGAGACCCCTGTTAAAATCATCCATATATATCCATTTAAAAGTAAATGGATAAATACTAAAGGATTATAGCGAGTTCAAAATTTTGTTTCAAATATCCATTTTATTTCAAAAGTGGTTTTTACATAGCTCTCTGAACACGTGTGATCACAGCAAACCTAGGGAGGTCTACTGAGCCTAGCAATCATTGTATCCGGTAATTTGAACAACTTCACGATTTACCACGATGAAAAAGATTTGGGATTGGAGTCTTTTTTCCGGCTTGAATACAGAATAATTCGGTTATTACAATGATTTGCAGTAGCTGATGAAAAGGGCGATGAAGACTGAAGGTGCAAGATTCTTGGAGTACAAAGTAATAGGCTAGGTCTCCATATTGTCTTTCTCATCATTTACGAGAGCCAACAGACACACGTGTTTAATTAAGAGAAACACAATAGTATTAAAAATTGGCCTGCAACACGCGTAAAGAGACATTCAGGCATTTGCGTAAAGTGTCATCTCAGACCAGCCTGCGCAGTCCGACCATGCTAATCCGCATCCATGCTTTCCGTCTTTATGGTATTTTCTGTTTTGCACAAGTCTACTGTAGCACTAAATCAAGTACAGTCGTAAAGTGCAATCTCGGATTAGCCTGCGCGGACTGCGTAGTTTTATCCGAGACAGCGCTTTACTCAAATGCACGGGTAGGAAACTTCATATTCAGAGCCAATGGCTCCGACGAGAAAATGTTGTGTTGGTTTTCCGTTTCTGAAGATGTCGGCTGAAAAACAATCCCAAAACAGGTAAGCATGTCAATATTTGTTATAATGTGTTCTTATGTCTCTGAAATTCAAAAAAAGGAGAATGTCTTTCGATGCTCTGGTCTTTCAACGTGTTTTCTGCACTATGGAAAGTTGGAATAGGTGTACTATGTTGTCTGAATCCTTTGTGGCGTGGATTGACCGTAGCCAAAAAAATACGTCTCGGAGATAAATTCAGTCTGTTATTACCATTTAATTGGCAAGTAAGAGAGAGTCTTACTGTCCCAAAGCCGTGAACTAATGTCCTGAAATGTTACATTCACTACTGGTCAAAAATTGAAAAGAAAAGCACAAGAATTGATAAAAATAAAGAAGGGCTCTGATTATGTGGACCGGCTCTGACTATGTTACTCGGCTCTGATTCAAGGCTCCCTTTCAAAATATTAGTTTTCTGTAAATAATTAGTCAGGACGTAAATTTTGGTTTTCCATTAATATCTTTGTGCCCAAAATTTATTTCATTTGTTGGATGGAACATGATTGCATATATGAAAATACAAAGGACTGGTATTGCCACGTTAGAAAAATGCTGTTTAACATTAGCCTATCTAAATTTTGAAAATACTTCTGCATAGCTTTTGATCAGACCAAATGGTCCATATATAAAATTTTTCGTGCTTTTGTCGCAAATGCAGCCCACACATAAGCACAAATAATGAAAAATATTTTCTTTTAGAAGTACGAGAATGATAAACACAGCACGTGTTTGAATGGTCTAGATGCATAAATTTGCATTATGCAGTTTATGAATCACTATTCAGCCATCAACATAATTCTTTACATATAATTGAAACTTTGGAAACAAAATCATTATTTTGCGAAACAATTTAAAAAGGTCACCTGTAAATGTCATTTCGAAATCTGTCACCCCCCCCCCCTACTATCATCACCACATCAATGATTTTGATGAATCAGAATTCTGCAAATAAACTTTGGATAGATCACCCAACAACAATTTCTTGCAGCAGAGCACATGCTCGAAAGTGACTGAAATCATGAGTCCAACGAGAGAACCACATGCAGGTTTTTCGACGGATTAAAAATTTCCAAAACGATTTTTGAAAAGGGTCACCCTAGACATATCTGGGAAATTATTTCAAAGTCTGACCAGCCATTCCAGAGAAGATTTTTTTTCGAATTTCTTCATGTACATACAGTGTTAATAGCCCACAGCCATCAGAGCCGTGTCTCTTGATGGATCAAAATTTCTCGAACACTTTGCGAAAAGGGTCACCCAAGGAACATTTCTGTGAAAGTATTTCAAAATCTGACAAGCCGTTCCAGAGAAGAATTTTTAATAATTTCTTCATGGTCGTATAGTGCAAGTGGCCACCTGCACCCCAATCAGGGCCATGTTTCTAGACAGATCAATTTTCGCGAACAGTTTTTGAAAAAGGTCACCTAAGTAACATCTCTCTGAAATTATTTCAAAATCTGACCAGCCGTTTCAGCGAAGAAGGATTTTCCGTATAGATCTAGTGCAAGTAGTCCCCATTCTCCTGAGCTATATTTATTGACGGATCAAAATTCGCGAACAGTATTTGAAAACGGTCACCCTAGGAACATCTCTGTGACATGTTTCCAAAAATCTGACCATCGGTTTCTGAGAAGAAGAATTTTTAAGAATTTCTTCATGTATGGCCATAGTGCAAGTAGCCCCCATTCATCAGAGTAGTGTTTATTGACGGATCAAAATAAAGAAGATTTTTTTATATTTTTTTTTTATTTCTGTATAGTGCAAGTAGCCCCAATTCATTGGCATTCAACAGAGCCAGGTCTTTTGACATCAAAATTTCGCGAACAATTTTGGAAAATGGTAACCCAAGGAACATTTCTGTGAAATTATTTTAAATCTGACCAGCGGTTTCAAGAAGAATTTTCAAGAATTTCTTCATTTCCGTTCAGTGCAAGTAGCCCTCATTCACCAGAGCCATGTTTCTTACGGTGTTACAATTTCGCCTTCAATTTTTGAAAAGGGTCACCCAAGGAACATCTCTGTGAAATGATTTCAAAATCTGACGAGCAGTTTTAGAGGTGAAGATTTTGAAAGAATTTCCTGGCAACCAGGGTTTTTGATGGAATCAAATTCTGTGAGCAATTTTCAAAGAGGTCCTCCCAAGAAACATTCCAGCCAAGTTTTGTCCAAATCAGCCCAGTGGTTTAAGAGAAGATGTTTAAAGAAATTGTTGACGACGGACTACGGACGACCACACGGCGGACGACGGACACATCGTTATCCTAAAAGCTCCCCTTGAGCACGTTGTGCTCAGATGAGTTAAAACCGGAATGAATGGCATCATTTACGTTTTCTGATCGTACATTCATATTAACAAAATGTCAATTTGACAATATGTAAAATTGGTAAAATAGTTATTTTTGCAATTTCCTTATATGAGACTATAGGGTTACGAGGGATGTTCAATAAGTAATGTCCCTGACCCAATTCCAGTTGTCTGATCTAGCTGAATTTTCGCATGTGTAATGATTTATGTCTGTATAGCTTATGTGGCAAATTACAATTCTAGGCTAATTGTTGTTTGGGATTTGCAGGTGTTTGAACTGAGTCAGGTGTTAAATTCGAGCCTGTTGAGTGTCGCGCAGTGATCCAGTTTTTGTATTGAAAGGACGCACACCACAGAAGACTTTTGATGAATTTAAAGAAACTTAGGGTGATAATGCCCAATCATATGACCTTGTAAAACGCTGGCATCGTGAATTCAAATATGGCTTGAAGTCTGTACTAGAATTTGAATGACCGTTGTGTTATAAGAACTCATTTTCTATCAGATGTCAGTCACACACATTGACACGTAAATGATGCCATTCATTCCGGTTTTAGCTCATCTGAGCACAACGTGCTCATGGGGAGCTTTTAGGATAATGACGTGTCCGTCGTTCGGTCGTCCGTAGTCCGACGTCAGCAATTTCTTTAAACATCTTCTCCTAAACCACGTGCTGATTTGAACCAAACTTGGCTGGAATATTTCTTGGGAGGACCTCATTGAAAATTGCTCACAGAATTTGATTCCATCAAAAACCCTAGTTGCCAGGAAATTCTTTCAAAATCTTCACCTCTAAAAATGCTCGTCAGATTTTGAAATCATTTCACAGAGATGTTCCTTGGGTGACTCTTTTCAAAAATTGTAGGCAAAATTGTAACCCCGTAAGAAACATGGCTCTGGTGAATGAGGGCTACTTGCACTGAACGGAAATGAAGAAATTCTTGAAAATTCTTCTTGAAACCGCTGGTCAGATTTAAAATAATTTCACAGAAATGTTCCTTGGGTTACCCTTTTCCAGAATTGTTAGCGAAATTTTGATGTCAAAAGACCTGGCTCTGTTGAATGCCAATGAATTGGGGCTACTTGCACTATACAGAAATAAAAAAAAAAAATCTAAAAAATCTTCTTTATTTTGATCCTCAATAAACACTACTCTGATGAATGGGGGCTACTTGCACTATGGCCATGCATGAAGAAATTCTTAAAAATTCTTCTTCTCAGAAACCAATGGTCAGATTTTGGAATCATGTCACAGAGATGTTCCTTAGGTGACCTTTTTCAAATATTGTTCGCGAATTTTGATCCGTCAATAAATATAGCTCTGGTGAATGGGGGCTACTTGCACTATACGGAAAATTCATCTTCGCTGAAACGGTTGGTCAGATTTTGAAATAATTTCAGAGAGATGTTCCTTCGGTGACCTTTTTCAAAAACTGTTCGCGAAAATTGATCTGTCTAGGAACATGGCCCTGACTGGGGTGCAGGTGGCCACTTGCACTATACGGCCATGAAGAAATTATTAAAATTTTTTCTCTGGAACTGCTTGTCAGATTTTGAAATACT
This sequence comes from Tridacna crocea, assembly GCA_943736015.1. Lineage (NCBI taxonomy): Eukaryota > Metazoa > Mollusca > Bivalvia > Cardiida > Cardiidae > Tridacna > Tridacna crocea. The sequence goes on along the minus strand of OX031063.1, from coordinate 33,050,536 downwards.
TTCACAGAAATGTTCCTTGGGTGACCCTTTTCCCAAGGTGTTCGACAAATTTTGATCCATCAAGAAACATGGCTCTGATGGCTGTGGGCTATTAACACTGTATGTTCATGAAGAAATTCAAAAAAGAAATCTTCTCTGGAATGGCTGGTCAGACTTTGAAATAATTTCACAGATATTTCTAGGGTGACCCTTTTCAAAAATCATTTTGGAAATTTTTAATTCGTCGAAAAACAACATCTTATTGTTGGCACCTGCATGTGGTTCTCTCGTTGGACTCATGATTTTAGTCACTTTCGAGCATGTGCTCTTCTGCAAGAAATTGTTGTTGGGTGATCTATCCAAAGTTTATTTGCAGAATTCTGATTCATCAAAATCATTGATGTGGTGATGATGGTAGGGGGGGTGTGACAGATTTCGAAATGACTTTTACAGGTGACCTTTTTAAATTGTTTCGCAAAATAATGATTTTGTTTCCAAAGTTTCAATTATACGTAAAGAATTATGTTGATGGCTGAATAGTGATTCATAAACTGCATAATGCAAATTTATGCATCTAGACCATTCAAACACGTGCTGTGTTTATCATTCTCGTACTTCTAAAAGAAAATATTTTTCATTATTTGTGCTTATGTGTGGGCTGCATTTGCGACAAAAGCACGAAAAATTTTATGTATGGACCATTTGGTCTAATCAAAAGCTATGCAGAAGTATTTTCAAAATTTAGATAGACTAATGTTAAACAGCATTTTTCTAACGTGACAAAACCAGTCTTTGTATTTTCATACATGCAATCATGTTCCATCCAACAAATGAACTAAATTTTAGACACAAATATATTAATGGAAAACCAAAATTTACGTCCTGGCTAATTATTTACAGAAAACTAAAATTTTGAAAGGGAGCCTTCTTGAATCAGTGCCGAGTAACATAGTCAGAGCCGGTCCACATAATCAGAGCCCTTCTTTATTTTTATCAATTCTTGTGCTTTTCTTTTCAATTTTTGACCAGTAGTGAATGTAACATTTCAGGACATTAGTTCACGGCTTTGGGACAGTAAGACTCTCTCTTACTTGCCAATTAAATGGTAATAACAGACTGAATTTATCTCCGAGACGTATTATTTTGGCTACGGTCAATCCACGCCACAAAGGATTCAGACAACATAGTACACCTTTTCCAACTTTCCATAGTGCAGAAAACACGTTGAAAGACCAGAGCATCGAATGACATTCTCCTTTTTTTGAATTTCAGAGACATAAGAACACATTATAACAAATATTGACATGCCTACCTGTTTTGGGATTGTTTTTCAGCCGACATCTTCAGAAACGGAAGACCAACACAACATTTTCTCGTCGGAGCCATTGGCTCTGAATATGAAGTTTCCTACCCGTGAAATGTCCGAATGCTCCTTTTCATGTGTTGCAGACCTTTAAAAAAGGTGATTTGACATTGGCTCGCAAAAGTAGAGCTTGAACGATAGAGATAGTTCCACATTTTGATTCGATTTAAAAAATATCAGAGAAAATCCTTACAGCATGGCGGATAGTTTGGATTTAAAAAATGAGACATGAGACATATAAGATCGGATATAAACTTGCATTTGAGATATTTTCTAAGCGAGTCAAGAGAAAGAAAATTATTACTTGAGCTTTTGATAAGCTTGATGATATTTTATGTGAACGAGTTCCAAAAAATTTACTAAATCAAAAGCCGACGAATTTTTAGAATGTTCTTATCGTGTAAATGTACGTGAAAAGTTTATAGGTCATACTAAAAGATATACTTTTTCAATTCTATTGAAAATCACGCACAGGCTATTCGATTTTTGATAGGCGTGTAAAACACTGACGAGAAATAGGTCGACGAACTTTGGATCTAATGACTTTCTTGTGAATCCGGAGATGATAAGAATTAAAGTTTTGTCACAGCCATCGGTTGTGATGGTTAATGTCACAGAGAACTCTGGGTCAGCAATAATTTAGAAACACGCCGTATGATAACAGAGTAAACACCGAATACTACACTCCTTGCTTGTCTCAAATATGTGTGTAGCATGAGCACAATTCTTAATGGTAATATCATACTAAAAAGAGGGATGGTTATGTAAAAGATAAAAGCTCAACCATGAAATGTCCCAAGCATTGATTTGCAAATATGTTCGAAAAAAGCTTCCATAAAAAGATTGGCCGAAAAGCAAGTAACTCATAGCATATCTTTACTGTACCTCACATTATAGACTATTCCAAATCTAAAGTCTGTGTTTAAGAGTACTTTGATAAGGCTCCAGTGTTAACTTTTGTCTCTAAAAGGGTACCCAACAACGTTGCAAATGGGGAAAATACCGGTCAGCAGCGGTTTTTCTTTTATTTATGTTTTCTATGTTCTTTTTCCTCAGCGTCCTTAACAAATGGGATCGTAATCGTAATTAATAAGGAAAATACATTCTAACTGAAAGGCAAGCTGGAAATCTGTTTGAAAACGTATTTTGTAAGCAAGCATACTCCAGAGAGTAAATTCTGTTTTGTCTACCAGAATGTATTGCATAGGAGGAGAACATTTGAAGGTAGAAAACACGTGTATGTGGTCTTCTAATTGGACATGACATAGAAAATCAGCAACCCCTTGTTACAAGTAATTGATCCTTCCCGCACATGTTTTCCAATTCTTCAGGTGTGAGAGTCGAAAAAGTCGCATTTGTACAGAAAGATGGAAGACAGTTTCGCTACATCACCCTTCCGTATATGCAAGGTAGCTATAAACAGAGTCGGAAGGAGAAATCAATAAGCTGAGATCACGTGATCTAAAAATACAAGGCTGCATCAAGTTCATGATCGTGTAGCTGCTTTTTAAATACAATAAGATTTGCAACTGTCATCGTTTTATAAGCGTCCCAGTTCGTTTGGTCTTGCAGTTTTTGTTGTAAACTTTCCTCTGTTGGTATCAGCTGAATCTGTAAATACATGCATCGTTACCGTATTAGGTGGACGAACGTAACATAAGAATAAATGTAAGACAAAGTGATACCGATTGGGAAGTTGTTTATGCCTATCTATAATTAGAAATTATGTTTTTTTCTGCGGTTTGAACATAAACCTATACCTTTTACACCTTTCGTGCAACATGTTTTATAGCTTGTAACAATTAAAGCATTGTGACCGAATCTAACCAGTGATTGTACAGTGATGTGGCTAATTAAAATAAGCGATGCCGCTAATTTCAGGATTCAAATCTAGAACGTTTTATGAGAGAGGAGGAAGACTCAATGTCTACCAATGACTATGATGTCAGGTGGATTCCTACCATTTGACGTATATCCTTTGCCACGTCGTCCGTGAGATGCTGCATAAAAAACTTTTTGTTAATAAGTATACATTCTGCACCATCTGACACGAGGCTGCATCCGGTTGTAGGGCTGATCATTCCGAATACTGATTGCTCCAATCCCTAAAATATTGAAGTTATATAGACATTAGTAGGTAATATTAAAGGCTAAAGCTGACTGGTTAGAGCGTTTACTCTTTCTGATTGGTCTGCACTTGCCTTTTCGTGGATATGTTCCTTGGCATTGTAACTCCAAATACTTATATACATGGAGTGTTTTATGAACGAAAGTGCAGGGAAAATAAAAGTTTTCAACTTATATTCTTAATTATAACTATTTGTCATAAAATATAACATTAAAAAAATAAACATATTGATAAGCGTAGTATAAAAACGATCTGAAAGAATTTGAAAGAAGAAGTGAGAAACCTGGGTTCGTATTCACCAAGCATTCTTAAGAACGTTCTTTGTCTTATTCTCCAGAATTTTCTACATTTGTAAGTAACACAACTTCTGAGTGGCTAAACCATTCGGTTTAGCCAATCAGAAGTTGTGTTACTTGCAAATTTGGAAAACCTTGGAGAATAAGACTAAGAATATTCTCAAGAATGGTTGGTGAATACAGGCCCTGGAACCGTATTCGCCAACAAGTCTAATTAGCTTTTTAAGCTTATTCCAGATTTCTAAAAAAATGCAATTTCTGATTGGTTTAACATTTAAGTTATCATAAGGTTATGGCTCTGTTTTGTCTTACAACCGTAATCCAGATATGGGACAGTCCTTAAACGTGCAGAAAATTGGCAAGTAGCAAAAGAATTGACTCTGGTTAACCCTTTACCCATTAAGGCATTTCTATGCTATCTCTAATTTTAAATAACAGCAAGGATGAAGCCGTTTTTATGTGTATATAACACATTTTGATAGCATAGAAAACATTGTGACAAAAGGTGAAATTGCTCGTCACGAGCAATTTCACCTTTTGCCACAATGTTTTCCAAAGGCTCCTACAAGTAATGCGTAGAAATGAGTATCTATGGAGTAAAGGGTTAACCTGCCTGGACTGAAACATTTTTGCAGATGCATTAAACCCTCTTTGCAAAGAGCATAACTCCTTTTTTGTGAGGTTGTATAATCTGTAGATGTTGTAATAAAGACGATACCTTTAAAAATTACTTTTTATATAACCATTCGGTGAGAAAAATCATAATCACTGCAAAGCCGTTACTAGGTTTAGAAAACAATTTCTTTCGGCTGGAGCAATAATTATTGCCCCTATTCATTTTCTAGAATGTTTCCTGTCTCAATTAAAATGAATTTTTCCTGTCTGTAAGAAAAAAAAAAAAAACCTTCCATTCATTGTAAAGGTAAGCAGTGTATTTAGATTTCCTATAATTGACTTCGGAGTAGGGAGACTATGTGCCGGAGACGGAAGTGACAATACTTATTATTGCAAGTCCGATAGAGTGATCTCTCTTTGAGCACTCTTCTTCATGATCTGAGTAGAAAATAAACAAGTATCACTCGTCGGCACGATAGTATCAGATCAGATACAGGGTCCGTGAAGTAAACAAAACCTTACCTGAGTACACTGAGATTAACAAATAAACATAAACTGAATATACTGAATGTGTATGCATAGGAAAAATAGTTGCAGCTGTTTGTATTTTTGTATCTTTTTGTCGTTGAATTTTTACTCACACTTCGTTCCGGAAAAAGGTGTAAACGTACCTCTAACTTAAAGAGAACCACCAGTAGTAATACAGTAAAAGGTATTGCGTGAGTCGAGAGGGAGAAAGCAAATACATTAAATGTGAAGAAAGTGACAAAGACGTATTTCAGGCAGGTAACGCATGCTAAGAACGTTAGTATGGTAAGAAAAAATCTTTAAAAAAGACAGACGGTGTAAATTTCCCAGCAAATAGGCAGGGGCCCTTAGAATAAACATATCTATATTTTTACCAAAGGACCCTGAGAATTAACATGTCTACACTTTGAACAATTATATGTTTCTATTCATTCATATGTTATCAGTACAAAAATATGCTAAAAGTAAGTATATTAAGCAAAGCCGCAAAATATGTAAAGGAAGCACAAAAACAAGGTTACTCACGAACACATCCCTTGGTCCCAGTTTTTGAATTTGTACAAAGACTTTTGATGTATCTTGACGATCTTTTTCAGAGCCAAATGTCTCTTCTATCTGAAAACCAAAACGCTTTTATATATGACACCATAGCTGATAATGGTAGTGGTGATGTTGAAGTAAAAAATGATTATTGAGCCAATTAAGTTAAAAATAGACTCAAAATTAAGCCAATTTAGTTAGAAATAGACGTGAAAATATGTCTCCTAGGGAGACATGCAAGGAGAAGAAGAGTGAGAAGAGAGACATACACGTGTAAAAAGATGCAGAAAAGAATGAGACAAACGGTAATATGACTATGACTTTCCATATTGACAAGATTGAGACACTTTTCATTAACCCTATACAAAAAATCCCGAATATTAACAACCTTGACGAGGAAACCATATGAAAACATCGTTGGAATTGGATAAAATGCCTGTAAGCAGCACAATGGTTTCTACCATTCAAAAAACAAATACAAATTTTCTAGTCAAATTTATTTAGTAGTGTGAATAAGCCATCAATATGAACAAGTCTAAGATGTTTAAACTCACGTGTTTGGCTGGAACAGCTACTTTGTGCCTTTTATCATAGAGATCGTTTATATGTTTGAGGTGATCTTCGGTCGACATGTGTTCTGAAAGAAAAGAAATCGACTCAATAAGAGATAGCTGTAAGAACTTTACACTGAACCATCTGTAACTTTTACTTCTAAATGTTGATCGATCCAAATGGGTGACCACCAGCTTCTATAAAATTTAAGACAGTACAGCTGACATTTACACGTCCTCCAGATTTGGCGCCATTCATCACTAAACATGTACTACAGTGACATTTACTTTGTCTCAAATGGCATATGAAGCAACTAAATTCTTAACGACAACGGACGATAGGTTAATTGAGTTTTAACTGTTGAGCTTGTCTTTGAAAATGAATAAAATGATTTCGAAGAAGATCTAAAACGCTGGTCAAGTTAAGCACAGGTCTATGGTCATAAAATGTACCGAAATATCCGTCGTTCCTTTTTCATACTGATACAAAACGAAGAGGGACTTAGATCGCAGCCAAACTACAGTAAATTTAAATATTCTAACAAGGTATGAATCCCAGTGACTTACATGTGTTTCCAACTTTACTTCTTTGTTATGGATTAAGAGCTTCAGCAATAGTTATACTTTTCTATTTGTAGCTCGTCAAAGGCTTGTTTATTCTACATTTGTTTGAAGTTGGTTCAAAATGCCACTCACGTCAGATTCTATATATCCGCGTGAATCCAAAATTGAAAGAAAAAAGTTAATAGTTTTTAGCGGGAACGATATTTACCATTTTCAGTCGACCTATGAATGGCTGGAAGACGTCTGGTTGATGTTTTAAATCCATTCGAGTGTATAAGTGAATGCTTCCGTTTACAAGGGTTTGGGCTCTCTGTTGGTCTGACTTGAGGAATCGGAGGTAATTCTGTTACATTGCACAAAAAGACATATACATGAATTTTGGTCTGTACACAGCGAGTTCAATGCATTTGCCATTTGCTGTCTAATACTACTGGACACTCTCCGATTTGCTATGAGGCGTTTTGTAGCGTGAGCCCAGTTTTTGAAAGCTGTTTTTTTGTGTGTGGGGGAGGGGGTTGTCGATAATTTTATCTCGACAGGATCAGGACTATGAAATGTCATTTTTGGCCATGCACGCGGATACCTTGAAAACATATTTTATTGTACCTCAGGAAACGAATATTAAATGATTACGCGTGCTCACCCGTCATCACAAAAAGATCCTTAAACCAGAATAACAAACCGAAAAGTCCACTATTGGCCGTAAGAAAACAACAAGGAAGTTAAAATGTAGGCATGTCATTTAAACCTATCCACATTGTCATTTTCATAGATATATCAATATGTTTAAAGGTATGAATTAAATCTTTGTTTTCATCAGGCTAATTTATACGAGTAACGTTACTTACTGACATATGTTTGCTGAGGTGTATATGGAATGACTTCAAGGCCCCGGATGTTCGGTTTTGTTTCAAATAAATCCTTCAGGACCCGACAAGTACCTGTCTTGATGACATAGATCCAGTCTGTGGAATTACTGTCCTTACACAAAAGCACCCCGCGTCTGTTAAACAATACCGATATTAAAGAGCAATAAGAACTGATCGAGACAAATACTATTAACAGAACACAGTATGCGGATCACGAAACATCAGGGGATTTTAGAAACAAAAACAGTCGATGATTATGTGTTATAACCATTTTTGAGAGGGTTCTAAGGTATTTTTTCTCTTAAAAAAGACTTTTTACATTTCTGCATTGCCGCTGGCGAGGGAATGTCCTTGGAAATGCATTGTAGAACCCCGTCTTAGCATTGCTACAACACAAGAAGGAGATAAGTAAGCTGTCAATGTGATATGACTGAAAACCGTTGAACCAGGTGTAATGCAGAGAAATGGCCCTCCCCTACAAAATGACCTGGGTCATCATTCTGCGTTGACAAATGACCCAAGAAGTCATTTCACTATGTAGAAGAATGACCCAGGTCATCATTCTTCGTAGAGAAATGACCCTGACCTGGGTCATTTCTCTACGTAGAGAAACGATCCATGGGTCATTCCCCTACGTAGAGAAATGACCCATGGGTCATTTTTAGGAGAAGGTCATTTCTCTGCATTACACTGGCGTGACGCACAAAGTTCGGAAATGAAAATGCTCACCTGAAAAATGTAAAAAGACATATACGGGGATTGTCGTGCGGAAGTCGTTCAATCGGCCAACCTCGGAAAAGATCGATCGATCGTAAGAACTCGATGTGCTCCGGCTCTTTGTCCTTTTCAATGTGCATAAAGATATCGATGAAATCTTCTCTGCTGACAGCCAATAGCTCAACGTTTGTTTTACACGTGACGGTTGCGCTCCGCCGGGCACCATGCATGAGAGCTAGCTCCTAAAACATAGAAATAAATAAATGTAATCTTGCGTTATATCATTTTTGTTTTCGCTTGGTGAAATATAAAACATTTCACATATATGAATGATGCCATTTCATAATTTCCAACATACCGGGTATTTTGAAATTATTCTCAAGTAGGACAAGGAACTTTGCTCTTTTAAATTTCTAGTTATCCCTAAATCCTATATGTGCAGAGACCTCCTCGGTGGATTCAATACTACTTTAAGGTCCATGATTTGGTTAACGTCAAACCGAGGCCAAATTCTTCTTGATAACATCGTTGTTGGCATTCTACTTTCAGAAAGTCAAGCATCGTCTATCGTTCAGCCCTTTAACAGACGACACGTCATTAGATCTGTCCAAATTGAATCAATTTCAGAGCTCCAAATGAGGGGGAGTTTAGTGGGGAATTATAAATATTTTCAATTTTGAGGTCAAAATGACTCCCTCTCTCTGGAGCTCTGATTCTACAAAAAGCGAAATAAATTTGACCAAAGTGATCTGTCTTTAAAAGAATTGTAACTTCTGTAGGAAAAGGTAATATACTGGTTTGAAACTTATATTAATTTACAGATTTCGATTTAGCATGCAGTTCAGAATTCATGCAGTTGTCGATTACGGTTCCAGTTTCTCAAGCTATATATATACTTTGCATTTCATAAAAGATGAAAGAAAACAAGACAATAGCAGACAGGGCCAGTGCCAAAAGAGGAGGAGTTGTAAATTGAACAAAGATGTTTTGCCAGCTTCAGGTTTACACTTTATGGAATCTGCGATCTGCAAAGAGCAGTGAGTATAATAAATCACTAAAAGGAGGTCAAAAGGTAGCTTAGGCTTGTTTTTTTCCTCTAGCTTCATCAAATGCATTACACCTAATACCAAATCAGTAAATGCCGCCTGCCGGCGTGGTAACTGCCAGTTTTCACTCAAATTCGGCCGGTGGCAGCCCGGTGGCAGCTCGGTGGCAGGCACAATCGGCAGCATTTTAGACGCCGCTAGGATGCCGCTGAAGTTTTAAGAAAAAGTTAAAATTCTGACTGCCACCGGCCGATTTTTTCCAATTGTGGCTGTCGTCAGGGCGCCGGCCGGGCGCATTTCGTCGTCGCGCGGTGGCAATCAAGCGGCAGACGGGCGGCAGCGCGATTTTTACTCGGTCGTCACGGGGTTCGAGGGCCTTCAATCTTCGGCCGGCGATCGGTAGGAACTAACTGCCACTCTCCAGCATCCGGCCTGCTACCGTTATGCTACCGACATGCCACCGTGCGATTTCAAAATATCTGCCGGCGGCAGGGCGGAGATTGAAAAGCAGATGGAAGGCGGCTGTCGGTGTTGGTAGGTGGCAGGATAGCGATCTGCCGAGTGCAGACTCCCGGGCCACTGAATATAAATCCGAGGCTATTCAAAATAAGAAATTGTCGTCATGGCGATTCTAACAGCCCCAGGGCGACTCAGAGACTTGCGTATTGCTGGGTTGGGCTCTGGTTTCTTGCGCTTCGGTGCTGGCGCTTTGTCTTGCCCCTTGCCTTTAGCGGGCAACTTGTTGGAAGGAAAATTTTCTTAAAAATTAGATCTATTTATCTTGTGGTTGATAATAATACTTTGCAGTGATACGAGAGCAATCTAGCTATATATATCCCCCGTAAACCAGCCTGCTGCCGTCAGATTATCGGGCGGGCGCCTGTCGGTGGCAGTTCGAACGCCCGATCGCCGGCCGGTGTCAGTTGTAACTGGTCGGAGTCCGCCAGGCCGCCGGGCGGTGGCAGGTAAAATTCGACGGCTGCCGGACTATCGCCTAACTGCCACCGGCCGACACCCTGATCACACCCCTCGAACTTAAGAAACTGCCTGCCGAAGCCCGGAACCCGCCAGGCGGCCTTTTACTGGCAGTTATTTATGACCACTCTCACCGATTTGTAAAAAATCGACCGGCGGCATGTAATTTTAAGAATCCACCGATGTCTAAAAATCGGCAGGCGGCAGTTTCACATTGTGACCATAGTGTTACTGAGTTTTCGATAAATAGAGAACACCGAGACTCAAAATGCCCTAAAGACGAGACTTGATCAATATGCTTAAGAAGTCTATATGGCTTATGAATAACCCTCTGGGTCATTTCTCTACGTAGAGAAATTATCCATGGGTCATTTTGTAGGGGAGGGTCATTTCTCTGCATTACACTGGCTATGAAAATGTAGATCTACAAACATATTACCCCAAAACTGTTTCCTTTCCTCAAAAATGCAACCGTTCTAATAGATTGTTCACCCGTATCTTTGTTGGTCTCAAGGATGGTCACGACAGCTGAAAATACAAAAGCGTCGCTAGATATGCCACACATTGTGCAATATTATATATACAGAGGATATTTGGTTTTTTCGGTGAAATATCGAAATTTATTTCATAGAGTGGAAACCATCGGTAATGTTTTCACGAGTGGGGCAGCCACGAGTGAAAATATTACGATGGTGTTCACGAGATGAAATAAATTTCGATCTTTTACCGAAAAAAACGAATATTCTATTTATTTCATGCTTTTAACCCTTTCTGGGAGGAGCTTTTTCAAATTTCAGTAGAGTTCTTTTCCGTTATCCCCCATGGCGTACCCTTCCGCATAGCAACGTTACGTCAAGCGCAAGAAATGTATGACGTAATATTTCCCGTCTGGTTGTTAGGCACGCGCAATTTACCTAGGCGACAAGAACGTGAAAATCGGTATTTTCAGTGGTGGTACCAGTGTAAGATCGAAAAATATTTTCACTGCTTTTTCTCGATATCCTACCGGAAAGCATGAAATAAATAGAGGATATTTGTATTTTTCGGTGAAAGATCAAAATTTATTTCATCGAGTGGCCACGAGTGAAAATATAACCGATGGTGTTCACGAGATGAAATAAACTTCGATCTTTATCCGAAAAATACAAATATTCTATTTATTTTATGCTTTTTACCCTTTCTGGGTGGAGCTTTATCAAAATTCAGTACAGTTCTTTTCCCTTATTCCCGGTGGCGTACCCCTCCCGCATAGCAACGTTACGTCAAGCGCGAGAAATGTAAGGTATATGACGTCATATTTCCCATCTGGTTGTTAGGCACGCGCAATTTACCTAGGCAACAAGAACGTGAAAATCGGTATTTTCACTGGTGGTACCAGTGTAAGATCGAAAAATATTTTCACTGCTATTTCTCGATATCCTACCGGAAAGCATGAAATAAAACGAGGTATTTAAAAATGAAACAGAGTGGTAAAATAGACATAGACAGTTATAGCATACATATCTTCGGTTCACCTCAAAAGCCTCGCAAGGACACGGCTGACAGAAGGTTATTTCGAAAGAAGATTTAGTCTTACATGACCAACTCTAAATGAAAGAAAAACAAGTTCAACTTCGAGTAACATGTGGATGCAGATTACACTCCACTGACTAACTTACTTTCTTTCTTACCTACGTTACATGTATACAGAATGACGTCACTCTGTACAGAATTACATCACTGTGTGGCCGTATATCGAATGACGCTGATATTACCAGGCTTTCGTTGAACTGTATCGTCGCCAGCTCAGTAATTCTCAGGGCAAATTTTCCTCGTATTTCTTTAAAAGATTTACAAGAGACATCGCGACTGAATGGAATTTCACGTCATCTGAACTTAGCTGCGGTACAAACTGAATCAGGTTTGATTTGAAAATAATGTTCTGTGAAGAATCAGTAACGAAACTGCAGGATCGCTTAAATAGGTGTACTAAGCGCATTAGGCCTATGAAAAATTGTCTTTGTTCTTGCGCACAAATGTAACACAAACGTTGCATGGTACGTATTCAAAAAATAAACACCAGTATGGAATGAAACACGTGTTAGAGCACCTACCCGTCCCTGACAGAATAAAGTAAAAATTGTCTGCCATATGACCTTGACGTATAATAACCCGCTTTGCTTCAAAGCTGAAAAGAAGAACATAAAAAAGATATGATTGATTTCAATTGCTTTACAATCTAGACCACTATGCTTTACAAAGTTAAAAATGAAGACAACATTACATAATAAGGTATTTAAATAATAAGGTATTTATTTAAACATCTATGTTGTATTGTACAGTACACATGACCTAAATGTATGGGTGTTTGTAAGAACTGTTTTTGCAATAGAACAGCTGTTAAAATTTCAACCGAAAGTTTTATTGCAAAAAGCCATTTTATTACAAAAATGGTTCTATAAGGTGTTTACGCCACCGCATCATCAAACTGTCAGCCTCCATTGGGAAAACATGGGTATTGTCGGATTTCATATATATACTGTATACAAGATCAGACTGCAGGTTGTGTCGTCTTATTTTGTCAGGCCTTAGTATGAGGTTATTTAGATACGTGGGTACAACACTGAATTGTATTGGATGAGTACACTGAAAAACCAGTCTATATTTTGGACGAGTTGAGAACAACGGATGTTATGTGATCGAAATAAAATCTTCTCCAGTATAAAACAAAAGGTGCTTTTTATTTCCTATTCAGGGAAGCTTTCAAGGATTTTTTATTATTATTTCAAAAAAAAAAAAGAATGAACACGTGCAAGTCAATGTCGCGTTGCACGTGATCGTAATAAAAGTAAAAAAGATATAAGAAAAAATACCTGTTATAATGTGTTTATAACATAACAACTTAATTGGAATATCAAAGGGAACTAAAGAAATTATTATGTCGCGAAATTTAACCCGGTACCTGAATAATGTCTGCGAACTTGACCCGGTATTTCACAAGGTTAGATACAAAATAACTGATTCACTGTCAAATATGAAAATTTGACCCTTATCGACGTTTGAAAATCTCGCTCACCGCATCTGGCATCTAAAATTGCATTAGTCTGACGGGTAAGATATTGGACATAGTCCTTATGACGGTACTTTACAAAGAACACATTAACTCAATACCAAACATTAATACTTTAGGCTTGTCCAAATCGAAAGCATTTGCAGACGACAAAATAAAAGTGACTGAAAATTTGAAATTTGTTTAGTGAATGGTAGAAAACATTGTGGGAATAGAGGGAAAATGCTGGTACCCAACATTTTCTCCTTTTCCCACAATGTTTTCCAAAGGCTTCTTTCTCAGGGGCGTCAAAGGTAGGGATTGTGTGGTAATGGGTTATATAGATCCTTTGAAAACATACTGAGGAAAGGCAAAAAATCTGATGATGACACGTCATTTTTTCCTTTTCCCACATTATTTTCTATTATTTCTGAGACAAGTTCTCTAATGTGGGTCAAATATAATCTATCGTATTGAAATGCCACTAATTTGGAGAAATCTACAATTTCGTCGTTCAGTATAAAGCATTAACTCAGTCCTTCAACGATTGGAATTGTTTACAACAGTATTCAAGTAATGTCAAGGACGCCATGATACCTACCCACACCATTCAGCTGTTTCTTTCATTTCTTATTCCCCAGGGCCATAGAAACATTGGAATGTTCTGTTGAGAGTCAACTAACCCATTCACGGACCTTTTGCGAACAGTGTAGATCAAGATCAGACTACACAGAACGTCCAGTCTGATCATAGATCTACACTGCCCTTCAAATATTTTTTTCTCAAGGAAATAAGTTTGAAATAGCAGTCTTCGGTGTTTCCCTATTTGCTTGAAAGATACTTTATTTAAAGTTGTTTAACAAGTTGTTTAACAAGTTGTTAAGTTATTTAGGTATCTAAGGCCGCTGCACGTATCTGTGCGATCTAGGTCTCGTATACACAAATCTGCCTACAGAACATTCCTAGCATGCAGAACATTCCTAGCCTACAGAACATTTCTAGCATGCAGTTTGATCGTTGATCTATACCGTTTGAAATCATTTTCGTATGATTAATGTGGCTCAACTCTTTGAAATGGCTTTAAAGTGGTAGAAAACATTGTGGGATAAGGAGAAAATGCTAGTAATAAGCATTTCCTCCTTGTTCGACGAGGTTTCTTCATCTTGTTTAGTTAAAAAAAGGTTTAGAATGAAGGTAAAATTCTGCTTACTTTTCGTACCAGCCAACACTGGCCAATGATCTCTGTAACTTTATAGGGAACTCTCCAAAAGCTTCCACTGTTTGATTGAGTGCTAACAGGGCCAACTTCAGCTGATCTTCTGTTCTTTGGGAAGGCTCCAGACACAGAATAGCTTTTGCTTCATTTCCGAGACTTTTCTAAAATAGGTGGGATTATATCTATGTTTATCGTAACGTAACACAAAGTATTAAGTACTAAAAGTACTAATGCACTTCTCCGAAACCGTAAAACTCCAAGCAATGTCAGTTTTTCATTCTCTGACCCATGAATCTTTTCGCAAAGGTTTCATACCCATTCAGTTGTTGTTTCACCCAAACAGTGGGCTAATCTGTTTTGCATGATTACCATTGTATAATAATGCCCCTTTTACAGAATATTGATTAAATGCAGCTACGATTAATTTTACAGTGGCTCTGCGATTTCAGCAAAAAGGGCATCAGTAGTCCGTGATCTACATGTTTAGGTCTTGATTTCAACCTTGTTTTAGATTATAACCATGAATTCCTTACAATATCTATTGATTCAGAGCTGAATCAGTCAAACGTCAAGTTCGCAGTGGCCTTCAACACACTAAAAATTGCATAGACAATAGGTAGACACGGCTTTGACTGAAGATCTTCAAACCTAGTAAGATAATCAAAGTAAAGCATAGTTGAGCTATGTTAATGTCAAGGTCAATAGGTTAAAGTCAGATGTCTCATGTTGACCACATAGACTAACGAATTTGCGAAAAAAACCAATTAAAAGATACACATGCATCGTATACACTGTACAGAGCCTGGGGCTTTGACGACTTCGACGACGTCGATGACAAGGGCATTGAGATAAAAGGAGATACGATTTATCATTTATGTATCGTTGTGATATTTGGGTGGCAAATTCTCTATAGCATCTAATCTGTTCCGTAATAAGATTTGCTAAACAATTGGCCAAATATGTGACACGTTACACATTCTTATAACAAATTAATTCTCCAGCGCTAGATCAAGTAAAAAATATCCCCAACCTGCCCTCATTGTGACACCCAAAGCTGAAAAGTTTTCACACAATGAACTGCCGCTTTTCATTTATTTTACACTGCTCTTTTTTAACACACGATAAAAATTCAGACTTGTTTGATTAAAAAGCATTTAAAGATTACACCTTAACCCTTTATAACACAATCCCGAATTTTGACGACCCTGAGAAAGAAGCCTTTTGAAAACATCTTGACCTTTTGAAAACCAGCATTTTCTCCTTTTCCCACAATATTTCCCACCCTTCCCAAAACAAACGTATCCACTATATTCTCAGTATAAAGGGCAATGATAATTATCTCCCTGTTCAGGAAACTAATAAAAGTATCAAAAAATAATTTCAAGATAGACGTCAAAGAAAATTCCGGTCTGTAAGAAATGTGGAAAATATGTAGTAATATAATTCTTATTGATCAACTCACGTGAAAATATTATTTCATATTGAACTAGAAGCATAAGGATGGTAATACCTTTAAGCACAGTCTGTAAAGAACATGCGTTAAGGTTTCTATGCAAGAATAGCAGATTATGATTTTGAATTAAGGTAGTAGACCGGTAAAAGAAAACAGCTCTTTCTACTATAATATTATTCTTAAAAATTTGCTATGACTGAAAAGAATAATTATATAGTCAGACATAAGTTAAGCATCACCCGAACAAATTTTATCATAATTTTTTTTAATGGATAACCTTTATTTGATATATTTTCAAGCTATGCATGCACCCACTAGACATTTAACAGGCTGCTTTATGAGCCAAAAGAAAGGATGACAACCAGAAAATTTTCCCAAGCCCAGAAATGGCAAATTGTGGGCATGAGTAATGCTGGTCTTAGCACATGGGCTATTGCTGGTCAGTTTTGGTGATGCTTAACTTATGTCTGACTGTATATTATTGTACTACTTAGATTCGAGCCACATCTTTTCCTTATTTCCTTCTTTGAATTATCATTTATAAATCCAAAGCCACTATATTCTCATTACAAATGGAAATAATAATTACGCCCCATTTCTGAAATTTCACAAAAGTATCAACAAATGATTAACAAGATAGACATCACAGGAATTTCTGGTTGGTTAAAATATGCATAAGTAAAATATCTGTATAAATCCGAATGTATAAAGTATCAAGAAACTTTATTCCGTGTTGCACTAGAAGTGATATGAGTCTACTACCTTAAAAAGTTCTTTGAGTGCGAAAAGTGCACATTTTGCAACCCGTATCTTTGAAACACAAATACGCCATTGACACTCACCTCACGTCTGGCTTTAAATATAGAAGGATCAAATGAAATTCCAAAGAGATCATAAGATCGTCTGGCCGTATTCTGTTCATCTGCTATCTGCGTCCAGGACACTTGATCTTGTTGTGGATTTCGCCTGTGCAAGATTAGGAAATAGGAAATCTGTTTACTTTTGTTGCAGATGGCCTATGTTTTATTGCATATGGCTTATGTTATATACATCAATCAGTCAATCAACTAAACTGAAAAATCTGACTTGCAGTCTTTGTTGTGCTTGTCAAAATTAGGTTATTGTTAGGTCAATTAATGGTATATACATATTCTTTAATCATTGCAGCGTCTCAAGCGAAACATGAACGTTTGGAGATGGATGATATAGACCATGATCAGAAATTGCAATCTGATCTCGGAACTATATAGCCTGCTGTTTTAGTCTAGCCTGTTAGACAAAAATTCAGTCTGAGATACAATGGATTCTAATTTTAACCGTCAAAAGACGTCGAGTTTAAATGATTGTGAAAGAGGCTGAAGAAAGACGAACAATATAGCATTATCAACCAAAAACATACCGTCTGTTTCCGGTAGCTTTAAGTAACAGCTGTACTATTTTCACTGCCCGTCTAAATCTGACCAATGGCTGGAAGATACAAAATATTAATTAACTCTTTACCAAACAATAAAAATTTACACTTGTCTAAATTGAAAGCTTTTGCAGATGACAAATTAAATGTGACTCAAAGATGAAATTTGTCTGTGACAGGGCATAAAACATTGTAGGAAAAGGAGAAAATGGTGGTTACCAGCATTTTCTCCTTTTCCCATAATGTTTTCAAAAGCGTTCTACTCCAGGGTCGTTAAAAGTCGGGTTTGTGTGAGAGAGTTAAGCCATGCTTTGGTAAAGAGGGTATACAGCATCTTTATGATGCATGATACCAAGCAAGCCATAATCTTTGATCCATGAAACCTATTTTGTCTCACAAGGGACTGAAAAATGAGGTAGAATTGTCCTTTGACAAGTAAAAAGTTTTCGGTGTAATGCAGAGAAATGTCTCTACCTACAAAATGACACACAGGTCATTTACTACGTATATAGAAGAATGACTGGGTCTTTATTCTGCGTAGAGAAATGACACCAGAGGGTTATTTCTCTACGTAGAATAATGACCCGGGTCATTTCTCTACGTTGTGAAATGACCCATGTGTCTTTTTTCTACGTTGTAAAATGACTCATGGGTCATTTTTCTATTTTGTGAAATGACTCATGGGTCATTTTTCTACGCGGTGAAATTCACTACGTCGAGGAATGATCCGGGTCATTATTCTACCTAGAGAAATGATCCCAGAGGGTTAGTTCTCTACGTGGAATGATGGCTCGGGCCATTTTTCTACGTTGTGGAATGACTCATGTGACACATTTTTCTACGTTGTTAAATGACCCATGGGTCATTTTGAAGGGGAGGGTAATTTCTCTGTATCACATTGGCTCAGATCCCCCTGTGTGTACGGCACAGGCGGACCTGGGTTGATACTTTGGGCAAATGAATTATGTCCTTCTTTTTGCAGAGGATGGCTTACTTAGAATAGGCAACTCTTTGGACCCTATTCACTCATTCTAAATTTTATTCTTAGTTTTATGCTAGTTTTAGAAAATAACACAACTTATCATTGGCTGTACAATTTTTATTTGCATATCAGAATTTGTATTACTTTGAAATTCATGAATGAAATCTTGAAAATTAGACTAAGAATACTTTTACTTCTGGCAAATTCGGAGATAGATAATTAGTTAAAGTAGATCTCATATACGTGTAGGTCCAGATGATGGCTATCTAATGCTGTGCTGTTTCTTATAAAGTTTAGTGATACCTGTCTGAAACAATGTCAATATAGATAAACCGTAACAAAAGTGGTTGAACATAGAAAAACTCTCCATCTTTTCTCCTAAACTAAGTTCTGCTGTCGCGTACCCAGAATTGTACAAATGCTCAATGCTACACTCTTTTTTTTCTAAAAGAAATTAGACCTTTTTAAGTATGATAAGTAGGCCTATATAATACGCGAACAAATGTTTTCCTGGTTCACAATTATGTCTTAGCTCTATCAATGCTATTTCACAGCAATTCTTAAACAATATTAGTTGTACGGTCAGGTGGCAGGGGACTTGGAAACTTGTTCACGGCTGTG
Source organism: Tridacna crocea (assembly GCA_943736015.1). NCBI lineage: Eukaryota > Metazoa > Mollusca > Bivalvia > Cardiida > Cardiidae > Tridacna > Tridacna crocea. Next base: position 33,031,654 of record OX031063.1, on the reverse strand, counting down.
GTTAATCATGTCGCCCCGAGCCGAAGGTGGCGACATGATTCACCACAGCTGTGAACAAGTTTCCAAGTCCCCTGCCACCTGACCGTACAACGAATTTATTATACTGCAAAGTTTTTTACCCCTTCACAGCGCGTTAAGCGAAATTTTCCTGTTTTATGATTTTACGAATCGAGTATGCTGAAGAAACAGAAATTCCCTTCTGTGTGCCACAATTCAATGAAAACTGACGTCACTGTAAACTGACGTCACTAAAACGTGCAGTTTGGTGCATAAATGTGCAGTCTGGTGATCGATCGACGCCGCCATTTTGGATGTTGTGTTGCACGTGTAGTGATGGTTACGGGGCACTCAAAATGGAAACCGGCTGGTTCTTGCCAGGGAACATGATATATGTTCCCGGCACGTTAACCAATTAGATCACGTGAAATTTCTTTGCAATATAATAAACGGTGTTGTTCATTGAGTTGAAATAGCACTTAGTGCTAAAAACAGTATACGGAGCAAACCTTCCAAGTTTTATAATAGAAAATATACGAATTCTGCTGGGTGGGACCATACGCGACCAATGAATACATTTCATACCAAAGCAATACTTTTGAAAGTATTTTGGACAAATCAATTTATATGAAACATTTTTCCTATGAGCTTTTTAACTGGGATATAATTACTATAGGATCCTATTTAAGTTGGTACATGTATTTGAGATACGGTATCAAACAAGTCCAGAAAAAATTTATCATGCCTACTTCTAGCAAGCTTAGTAACATATTTTCTATTGCCGAATTAAAAAAAAAAGAAACATTTTTTCCTGAAAAGCCAACAAATTTAAGATTCTTTTATAGCTTAAAAATATGTCAAGAGTTGAATGTCATTATGACACAAAACCAAACATGCTCACATAGTATTTTACATAAATAAAACCGTATTCACTTCCCTGGAATAAGTATAAAATAACGATACATAAAAAATCATACCTGCTAATCCTTAACCTGTGCAGTTTAAGAAAATTCATGATGATTGTATGTGATTAATATTCTTCCCGTATAATCAGAAAAAAAACTGTACCTTTCCTGTATTTCTTTTCTGGAATTTTCTGTCATAAATTCGTATCTTCTTTTGACCCAACTGTTTTCTACTGGAAAAGTGACCAACGGTTTGTAACTTATTATAGAGTTCCGTATGGGGTTCTTTAAGACTATTCTTAAAACTAACAACATCATAAATGTTTCCTATTACGTTACTTCCGGTATCCTCGACTCTTGTTTCCGCTAACGGAATAACGTCAATCGTGACTGAGGTTGAAAAGTTAACCTTTTCTGGCCAAAGTCTTGTTGATAAAATGTCTTCCCAGTTATCCATGAGTGGTAGTCTTTTCCTACATCAATTTCAATGAAAAAGAAATCTAGTTCTTTGAATTGATATTAAGGTTTTTCGTGACCTTGAACCATAAATATACAACAGACAATGTGATTTCATACTCATGTAAATTTCACCAATTTTTTTGTTTTCCCAGTCATTAATTGTACAAAGTATATGGTTTATTGTGAATAGTGGCACAAATTCCTTACGTATCGTCTACATAGCAAATGTTGAACGTATACAACGTTATATAATCAAACTGCCATGATAATATTTTGATAAATTCCTTCATGGATTTAAGATGACTAAATCGTTCAATGAAAAAACAAAATGGATAAGAAAAAATGTAATAAAACCACCACTATCTTCCTCTTAGAAAAGAAAAAAGTAAACAAAATCATTTATGATAAAAATACGATAATTTTTTCATATAGTTCCACAGTGCCGCGTCGGTATCGTTTGACAAGTAACTCCTGAACGTCTTGTCTTTTTATTTTTTCTTTATAGTGTATTTACTTTTGTATTCTGACATAATGACTGTTTTCTTTATCCACTATTGGTAGCAACGTTAATAGTAATTGAATTTCTGTAAGTGTTAAACGGTTTTATTGCAAAAATAGATTGAATGCGATTAACCTATTCTTAGCCTCGTCGTAATGTTAGCCAATAGTTACACTTCATACTTTTTACGACAAGACAAAATTTTAGACTTGTTCAAACTGAAAGCAAACGACATATTAAAACTGGCTTTGATAGAGCGATTTATTTTGCTGTGGTAGAAATGTTTGGAAGTGGGAAAAAGTGCTGATGACCAGCATTTTCTCCTTTTTCAAAAATGTTTTCAAAAGTTTTTCGTCTCAGGGTCATGAAAAAATATGGGATTTGTTGGTAAAGGGTCAAGTTCTTTACAGTTACGAAATATTTTTACTGCTATAAAATTTCTACCTAAATCCCCGGTAGTGATGTAAGAGGGAAAATGTGGCCAATTTATCAAGTCAATCGGTACATTTGTTTACTGTACCGGAAAAAAAGAACGAAAATGCAATCAAGAAGTATATTAAGTGTAACAAGGATACTGTTCTTGGTGCGTACAAGCCCTGGTTTCTGACAAGCTTCATTCTTCTATGACCTTGTAATTCCGATATGGCCTTCAAAACGCGAAAAGGGACATTTGAGAAAAGTATCGTCTCTGATCAGTCAGCACAGTACGCTCAGGCTTATCCGAGAAGGCACATTACGACCGTTTAAATTTTGTTCTACAGTAAACTTGCAAAAAACAGAAAATTACATAAAAACGGAAAGCTGCGCTGGCTGATCCGAACTTTACGCAAAAGTTCCAATGCCCCTTTACGCGTTACCGGAAGTAACGTAATAGGAAACATTTATGATGTTGTTAGTATTAGGATATAGAGGGGAAACCATGTCAAAATGAAACTGCCTGTATTGGTTAGCCATAAAAATCTCACGGTTTTGTAAAACCGCATCTCGATATTCAGGTATTACCATCCTAAAGCATCTAGTGCAAATGGAATGAAATTTCTTATTATTTGATAGATAAGGATTTATACTGATATAATATTTTTGTACATTTTCAACCGACCAGAAATTCCTTTGATGTCCATCTTGATATCATTTGTTGCTGTTTTTGTTAGTTTTCTAAAAAGAGAAGTAATTATCATTTCCTTTTGTAATGAGAGCAGAGCGGCCCTAGATTCATAAATTATAATTCTGAGAAGGTAGATATGAAAAAAGTGGCACGGTCAAAGAAGTACAATAATACTCAATTTCAATCATACGACTTTTTTTTTTTTTTTTTTCGAAGCAACTTTTTTTTTTATAACAGTAAAGTGGAAACAACTGTTTTCCATTAGAATATAATTACCTTAATACTCATTTGAAATTCAACTACAACGCCCGAACGATTGGATTCATTTGTAGAATGTGCAACCTGATAATGACCTGTACCTCTCGATTATAATAATGGAGTGCAACACGCGAAAAGGGTCATTCGGACATTTGCGTAAAGTGTCGTCTCTGATCAGCGTGTGCAGTCCGCAAAGGCTAATCCGAAACGACACTTTCCGATTTTATGTGATTTTCTGTTTTACGCAAGTCTACTGTAACACAAAATCTAATGTAGTCGTAAAGTGCCGTCTCGGATTAGCCTGCGCGGACTGCGCAGGCTAATCCGGGACGACACTTTACGCAAATGTCCGAATGTACCATTTCGCGTGTTGGACTCCATTATTATAGTCAAACCTACATATATAAGATATATAGGATCTTACAAGAGTCTGTTTTTTGAGATAAAAAAAATTATTAAACGAGTCTACAAAAAATGTTATTAAGCGAGCCTTTGTGGACGAGTTTAATAAATTTCAGCTTAATTTGCTTTGATTCTACAAGTAATTTAATTAACAACTTTATCACGATTAAGGTAAGACCTGTGTAATGCACTTCCGGTGAACATGGGACAAAAAGTCTATCTGGGTGATAAACAAGGATAAATAAGGATTATGCAGAAATAATATTTTGCACATTTCTAACGGATCAGAAATTCCGTTTATGTCAATCTTGAAATTGTTTTTTTTTTATACTTTTGTTAGTTTGCTGAAAAGAGAGGCAATTATTATCTCTTTTTGAATTTAGGATATAGTGGTTTTAGATTTATAAATGATAATTCAAAGAAGGAAAAGATGGAAAAAAAATGAATCGGTGAAAGTAGTTCAATAATGCTCGTGTTTAATTATTGTAAATTTTGCAGGATGATATTATAGTGGAAATAGTTGTTTGTATTACACAGGTCTTACCTTAAGAATTTTCACCACAAATTTCAATTAGGAACCTGGGTCAGTAATGTTTTGGAGAGAAACGTATAATTACTGAGTGTTGACCAAATACGGCACTATTTTCTTATCTCACATGTGTGTGAGACAAGAAAATTCGTAATGGATGTATCACATTGAAAACAAGGAGAGTTATGTGATAAAAGAATCGTTCTCATTTTAAGCTTATTGTACTTTCAGTCATCAAAAGAGATCAATTTGATAATATATTTGACGCATAACGAGTTCACTCTTTACCAAATCCCTGGCTTTTACGACTCTGGGATATAAGCCTTTATAAAAACATTGTGGAAAAAGAAGAAAATGCTGCAGCATTTTCTCCTTTCCCCACAATTTCCCCACAATGTTTTTTCCTGTCTGAAAACAAATTTCAATTTTTGAGTAACGTTTGACCCTTTCCCAAATAAGCCCTGGTTTTTACAAGCCTTTTGAAAACGTTGTGGGAAAAGGAGAAAATGCTGATAACCAGCATTTTCTCCTTTTCCCACAATGTTTTCTACCCTATCATGCAGAAAAATTGTCTTTTTAGCAACTGTTAATTTGTCATCTGCAAAATGCTTTCAGTTTGGTCTGGTCCAAAAGTTCCCGTTTGGGAAAGGGTTAATTTTTCGTCTGCAAGTGCATGTTTTGAATTTCGGACCAGTCTAAGGTTTTGTCGTTTGGAAAGGATTTAGGAGACTCTAAACAGAATTAACGTTTATTCTGCTAAATGAATCAAATAAAACTTACAAGCCGATGGAAAAGAAAACTCGACTAACGATATGTCAAATTCCTTTTTTGGAGAATGTAGATCTCTTAATAAGACAGTGTAGATCTAAGATCAGACTGCACGTTCTTTGCAGTCTAATATTGATCTACACTGTCCGCATAATGTCAGTGAGAACGCTTTGTAGCAGCCTAGGCTTAAAAAGGTCAATAGATATGGGAGTGTCTGGGCGTAACCCCGAGGCTTCAGGTGGATGGCATCGATATAAAAACGTAATTTACTTGATGAATAAGTGGCATTTAGGTCGGCTCGATCTTTTGTACTATAAAGTCATTTTTAATTATCCCAAAATGGTCGTAAATATTGGTTGCATTAAAATGAAAATTTTCATTACAAAGACTGAACGACTTTATCTGAGAGCGAGATTAGAGAAAGGGTGACATGGCCACAACAAGGCAATTCCTTTACAAAAAAAAAAAAACGAGGATGAATGTGTTTTTCGGTTAAAGTTTGAAATTTATTTCATCGTGTGAACATCATCGGCAATATTTTCACTAGTGGCTTCGCCACTGGTGAAAATATTACCGATGATATTCGCGAGATAAAATCAATTTCGATCTTTCACCGAAAAAAGAAAACCCAAATATTCTATTTACTTGATGCTTTGAACCCTTTCAGTATGGAACCTGATCAAAATGATGTGCAGTTTTTTAGGGTTATTTCCCATGGCGTACCCGCTCCGCTTTGCAACCCATTTACATGTTACGTCAAGCGCGAGAAATGTAAGGTCAATGACGTCATATTTCCGTCTGGCTGTAAGGCTTTAATTGAGTAGTTAGAATGTAAAAAATCGGTATTTTCGCTGGTCGTAACCATAAAATATCGAAAAATATTTCACCGATGTTTTTCGATAACCTACCAGAATGCACGAACTAATGTAATGCGTCTATGCGAGGGGGGTACGCTACCGGGAATAACCGAAAAGTACTAAGCTGGACTTCGATTAAGTTTCACATATAGAAAGGGTTAAAATCATCCTTGTTGGACAGGGTAGATCAAAAATCAGACTGTATATATCTTCTAGGCAAAATGACTGATATCAAAAGAGTTTCGCACTGGACTGCACAGGCTGACTTGAGTCGATACTTTTCTTAATTTGCATTAACCCTTTCCCAAACGACAAATTTCGGACCCTTCCAAACCAAAAGAGATTGCAGACGACAATTTTAGATTTGGAGAAAATGGCAGAAAGTTCTCAAAAAGGGTAGAAAACACTGTGGGAAAAGGAGAAATTACTCGTTACGAGCAGTTTCTCCTTTCCCATAGTGTTTTTAAAAGATTTTACTGCAGACACGTAAAAACCAGGGCTTGTTTGAGAAAGGGTTAAGTCCTTTTTTCACATAACATGATTCGAGTGGACTGAATGGAAATCGCAGTTTATAATCATCTCATAGAGTTATATTATTCTGAATACCAACAGAGTAAACAAAATAAATCTGTAAAAATATGAATGGATGTAAACATAAAATAAATCATATCTATCTATCGGTTGACATAGTGGTATTGAATTAAACTCTCTCTCTCTCTTATCTCTCTCTTTCACATACCGTCCGTTACTGGAATCTAAACGAGAACCAAAAGAGCCCCGGCAGCTAACCACTAGTCGATGCGCTTTTGAGGACGGTGCAGATTAAGATTAGTCTGGCCGGAACGTGCTGTCTGATCCTGATAGGGTTTTACGCATGAAAACAATTATTATGAATCGCAATACAGGCGCTTACCATTGCTCACGAATAATCAGTTGTGTCTCAAAGAGTAACAATTGTCTTTGAAATGGTATAGCGCATTTGGTGGACAAGACAGTGTGACCTGTTACGTGAAAACGGACAATAAACGACAGTGCCGGTCAGTTAAAATTGAAAGTTAAAGAATGATTGTATAACAATTTAGAATGACCACTTTTCATACGGAAAATACCATAAAAGCGAAAAGTGTCGAGTCTGGTCAGCCTACGCAATTCGCGCAGGCTGACTAGGGTTGACATATTTCGCAGGTCCTAGAAGGTCCCTTATTGCGTGATGCGTAACAATGTTTTCCAATACCTTCTTCTTCAAGTTCGTTAAAAGTATGATTGTCTGGTAAAGCTAAGAATGAAATGTTAAAAAAAAAGGAAGAAAGAAACGACCGCCAACGTAAAACCATGGACTACATAGTTGGGCTAAATCTATTTATAAATTATAAATCTTAATTCAAAACGTATATCTTTCACAAATTAATAATTTTACCCTGTTCCATTTTTTTCTTCCTCTTATTTATTCTATAAGTTTGAAAAGACTGATTAGGAAACATATTTTGAAATGAATTAGATTTGACATTTCTAAAAGTTAATATAAATAATCGTGAAAATGCCCAACAGACGTTCACTGTGACTGCATGAACATAATACGTTACCTTGAAAAAGAATTGCCTTTTTAACGGAGGAGGTTTTTGAAAACATCGTGAGGAAAAGAGGAAATGCTGGTAACCAGCAATGTCTCCTTTTCTCGTGACGTTTACGTCCCTATCGAAGACCAATTTCATCATTTAGTAGCATTTGCTTTATTCACCTGTTATTGCTCTCAGTTGTGACTTAGAGAGTTAAAGTTTCAGTAAAGTCCAAATGTAAAAGAGTCTGTTTCTAAAATAAAAGTAAATTTCATTTTTACTGTGTGAAACTATGGCAATATAATCGTAACAATATGTTAAGGTGCAGCTCGTAAAAGTTCCAGTCAATGGCAGAAATAGAATTTTGAAACTGGAACAGATTCTACCATGTCACATTTTCTGTTCGTTTACATCGATGATCACCGACTTTTCTTCGTGTATCTCCGAAGTGACGCAATACTGACGTAAACACCACTTAATAATTCAATGCGTTGAAACAAAACTTTCATTCACTTGATCGTTTTGTCCCCATTCTAAGCTTGAAGAACCAATTTTATTGACAATGTAAACAGAAACGACGATACAAGCTGATTGCTACTCATTTGTTTATCTTCAGTAAAGGAAAAGTTTACTACACTGAAATAAGAAAGCATGTTCAGACTGATTAATCTTACGCCCCGATGACGTTATATTGGAAGTATATATAGTTGGACTATGTACTACGTCATAGCAACGATGAGATGCAATGTTATCAGTGACGTTCTTGAAAACCTGGTTGGAATATACACGAACGATAACGATGGTTGTCTCGATCAATGGCGTCCGTGAAATCGGAGGGCTTCTCCATGCATATTCGCACACGTATACCATGGCAACCAATGCAGTAACTGACACGTTCAGGTTTCTCACATCTTATACAAATCTATGTGTGTTGTGATGGATAATCCTTTATATTTTCGAGTTATAAACAGTGAAAATTACCTATTCCTTGGCTTTACTGAAGCTTTCAAAATAGTTTAATAGCCTTCCTACTACATAAATCAGTACGAGATGCAAGTCTGAACTACGAAATACCGTCTCCTATGAGAATCTGTTGATTTTAAACGGGATGCTCGATAGTACGATGATAATAATGAGATCTCAGGATACTATGACGATGATAATGCGATAAAATATCGTGTTTTCATCACCGTACTATCGCTACTATCCCGGCTCAGCCAATTTCTTTCCTTAGCCTTTGCAACAGAATTCAGAATTCTCTAACCGCTAACCATTATTTCACAAATAGTTATGTGAGAAAGCAGCCAGTGGCTTGGAAAGAATTTTAGTAAAAGAAACTCCAAGAAAAGCATGGATAATTGCAGTGGTTACTACAGAATAGCCGACCGACCGACCGCTCGATCAATCGGTCGACCAACCAACCAACCAACACACCAACCAACCAACCAATCAATTATACAATCAATCAATCAACCAATCAATCATTCTACCATCTTCCCTTCTGTTCTCTTTCATGCTTTCACCCTCTTTATCAAAAGCAACGTTTAAATGCGATGAAGATAAAACAGTAAGTGTCAAAGTTACCGATGGTCTACAATACATTATACAATAGCAAGTCAGGGTATGGGTGGATAGGTACACTGGCCGCTCTAATATCCCTAGAACTTGAGTCATGCTCTATTACAAAATACCTCAATGTATATCTGTATGCAATGGTACCATACAAGTCATAATAATTATAGTTATGGGGCCATACACTGTATTTTATCTAACAACCGGCTAAAACCTGCAGTACATTGGACATGCAGAAAACTGACCAAAATCGAAACGTTTCGGCCCATTGCAGACTGCACAGGCTGACATAATTGGAGTGCAACACGCGAAAAGGGTCATTCGGACATTTGCGTAAAGTGTCGTCTCGGATCAGCGTGTGCAGTCCGCACAGGACAATCCGAAACGAAACTTTCCGATTTCATGTGATTTTCTGTTTTACGTAAGTCTACTGTAGCACAAAATCTAATGTAGTCGTAAAGTGCCGTCTCGGATTAGCCTGCGCGGACTGCGCAGGCTAATCCGGGACGACACTTTACGCAAATGTCCGAATGCACCTTTTCGCGTGTTGCACTCCATATAATGATAATTTTTGTCAATACATTGAGCTTTCTTTTCACAGAGCATGGCCCATATTATTAAGTACAGTAATAAACACAAAAAAAGAATAAATCATAAACGAATTTAGTCTAATGAATGATATCCCAGGCTTACGAAGGGAGAGAAATATTTGACGAGCAGATCGAAATTTCTTTTTAGTTGTCGAACGTTTCAGACTTAGTCTTTACCAAACGACAAAGATTTAGGCTTATCCAAATCTAAACATTTGAAAACAAATGTGGCTCAAATGTTATAGATTCGATCTAGTGCGGTTAAGGCAGGACTTTGAAAATGTCAAGCTTTTTGCGATGCCGCTAATTTGATTGCTGTAAGCAGGCATGGTTAAATCATATTCGAGGTTCATCTCGATGTTTTACCTTAAAACACTTTTAACTATATTAGAACCAGGAAAGTACTGTTATTTGAGAGTCATATAAAAGCACTTGGTAGATTTTGATGATCGCCAAAGAAAATGGTACTCATATCCCGAAAACTGACTGTATCATACTACAAAGAAATCTCTCGTGATCTGATTGGATAATATGGTTTGAACATACGATGTTTATATCGTGTACACTGGCAAAACTGACGTAAAAGCAGTTTCCCTTTCGGAAGCCCCGTATACATGACTACACTATCAACACAACATCCAAAATGACGGCATCGATCAAGATAAACATCAAGATTATGCGCAAACCTCCACGTTTTAGCACGTATTACCAAGGTTTCAGTGACGTCAGTTTTTGATTTGATTATTTTCGTTTATTTATCGTCGCTACCGGTTGCCCATCTGAGCGACGCCCCCAGAAGACGGTTAGTTGTTACGGGGGATAGTGCAAGGATACAGGACGAAACTCCTGAGAATTCCGCCTGGTTCTTTAACGTGCTCGGTGTGTAGCACCGTCACACGGGACCTCGGTTTAACGTCTCATCCGAAAGACGATTAGTAATTTTTAGTAGGATTCGAACCCACAACCTGTAGGACATTGTGTTCACAAGTCTAACGCTCTACCTACTGAGCTATATCGGCTGGTGTGACGTCAGCTCCCAGTCACGCCAGTTTTTATTGAATTGGGGCACTCAGAGGGGAAATTCTACTTTGTCAGCGTACTCATTTTTTAAACAAAAAAAAATCGTTTAGGAAACGCTGAAATGGTAAAACTTTGAAGTATAAAAATTCGTTGTACGGTCAGGTGGCAGGGGACTTGGAAAATTTTTCACGGCTGTGGTGAATCATGTCGCCACCTCGCCTTCGGCTCAATGAAAACTGACGTCGCTGGGAACTTACGTCACAAAAACCTTGGTAATACGTGCAAAAACGTGCAGCTTGGCTCATAATCTTGATGTCAATCTTGATCGACATTTTTGATATTGTGTTTATATTGCAGTCATGATTACGGTGCTCCCTAAAGGGAACTGCTTTTACCTTGGTTTTGCCGGTGTATATATGTTCGGGGCACATTATTCCATCAAATCACGAGAAATTTCTTTGTAGTATAATAAGATTGCGTGTTGTGTGTATCAGACGCTATGCCTTACAAAGTATGGCAAAACACAACCAAAACTAATATGATGAATCAGTGTTGCCTTTTGGGTACAAGACCTTCAGTAACTGGTTACAAACACTTTCTCCTTTTTCTGCAATGCTTTTAAATGCGTTCTCGGTCAGGGGTTGTGTAATAAAGAATTCTGATAAAAAAGATGTTACAAAGTGTCAGCTCGTTTTCATTTTATGTGTCTCCGTGTCTGTTCTTTCTTTGTGTCTATTCCTTTTGTGTACATGTGCCCGCTTGTCTGACCATCTCTGTTTCTCCCCGTCTCACTCTCTCTCTCTCTCTCTCTCTCTCTCTCTCTCTCTCTCTCTCTGTAGGACAAAGTACTTATACACTGGGTGTATCATTCTTTATAGTTCAACTTAAGAAATTCGCTTCCTTTCTCTCAAATTCTATAAAGTTTTAGTTATAAAGATGAAACACGCGAATGATTTCTATTAGGTCGGGAGAAGACGTAGAAAAAAGAACCTGATTATCATGATGGTTGTAATGGTAAGGATAGTAACGATTTATTTCTTTTTTGCAAGTATAATATTATGAAATACTGAAAATTCAAAAGATAAAATTTTTTTTTTAAGTTTCCCATCCTCTATCGGTACCAAGGTAACCAGCCGTAAAGTACTTAGAGAACAGTATCATTACCATCAAATAATTCAGGAGTATCATCTTACCGGCGGCGAGTTACGAATTCTGCCTGCTTTTAAAGCACCACTAAATGCCTGTAGGGATTGTATTTTTCTCATCCACTTTTTACGTCGTAGAAATATGGGGTTTTTCAAAGTCCTTTTCGATTGATTGTCTACACTGCTCGGACTAAGGAAACTATTCAGTGATAAAGTCTTCACAAGTTGCCGTTTTTCTTGACCGGAAATACCATTTGCGTAGTTTTGCAGCCTATTTTCTAATCTACTTTCTCGAACCGATCCTAGAGAACCGGAAGTCGTCAAGCTCGAGGATCTAGTATGAAAGTCACATGACGTAGATGATGATGTCTGATTTGTAAGACTCAGATGGCGCGTGTGTCGACTGTTGTTTGACAAAACGGAATCTCTAGATAACCTTCTGTGTGATGTAAAAACTAAATCCGACAGAGATCCCCGTCTTGTCGTTAAGTATTCTGAGACTGATTCTCGTCTGGAAAGTTTCGTCGGGGTTTGACTAATTTCTGAGTCACTCTGCAACTGTCGTCTATCCATATTTTTTTCTTGTATTTTATATCACCTTGCCAGAAAGAAAGGTGTTCCATAATAATTTGTCAAAATATCCCAAAATAACCACCATCCTTAGTGATAAAATAACAAATGCGATATCACCATGTAGGATCAGTATGAATCAAATTAATATCCATCTATTTTCAATTTCATCCTAATATTTCAATTCCGACTATTTATCATCGGAGTTCAAACTTTTTCTCAGTATAGAAACAAATGACCACAGAAATATTTCTCATATGTTAATCCATGAAAAATTCCATTTCGTCAAAGGAACATTGTGTGAGAGAGAGACAATGAGCGCACTTTAATCAGAGGCGTCTTGGTAGCCAACTTTTTATTGTAGCAATTAATCAACTGTTCGGTAAACATCGCTGTACTTGCTACACTTGTTTATTGTCTTTGATATGACAAAAACTCTCTCACACTCTGTAACAGATTATAAGTGTTTACAAATACAACCTGTGGGGGGAACCCTCACTGATATGATAAAGCGTTGTGGAATTCTAGCTGGACTCTCTTACGTTAACCCTTACGCTGCTGTATAACTAAAGTTAGATTATCAATACCTCGTTAAAATAACCCAAATAATGTTATTACAAACGCATGTTTTGGGGAATAATATCTTTTTATTGAACAGTGTAGATCAAAGATCAGACTGCACGTTCTGTGCAGTCTGATCTTGATCTACACTGTCCGCAAAAGATCTGCTAGTTGCGCTTAGCAGCCAAAGGGTTAACGCTTAACCTACTAAAAAGGTGAAATGAAATGTTCACGCCGTTAATGAACAACCAACTACTGCAATTTCATAAATATCTTTGGGGTCAGATATTTCCTTATTAGTTAGCGTGGATCAAAGATCAGACTGTAGGTTCTGTGTGGTTAGATCTTGATCTACTATTTCCGCAAAGATTAAGTAGCGCTTAGTAGCCTAGGGATAAACGCTTTACCAAAAGAAAAAACAAAAACATCACATACGGTTTTAACGACCCTATAGATCAATGCTTTTGAAACATTATGGACAAAGGAGGAAATGCTGGTTACACGCCTTTCCTCCCTGTCCAACAATATTTTCTACCCTTTCAAAGACGAATTCCATCGTTTTAGTCAAATAGAAAACATTGTAGTAGAAGGAAAAAAATGCTGGTAAATCCAGCTTTTTCTCCTTTTTCCAAAATGTTAAAAGTCTCATCATCGTTGGTAGAAAATCTAATTTTTCATCCGCGAAAGCTCTCAATTTAGTTAGGAGTAATATTGTTTCCGATGGTAAATTTCGTTCAGTATTTTAGCCAACAATAGCCAATATTTATCAATAGCCAACACAACTTCAAGAAATGGGTAAGGACTAAGCCAAGATCAGATGTATCGAATACAGTCCGATCTTACCTTGTATACTGGCTTAGTCTACACATCCAGAGTCAAACATTGTGGGGGGAATAAGGATCTATTGAACCCTGGTACAGTATGACCGTTTTTCTTTTTAATAAATCAATAGAATTAAAGAAGATTAAACGAGTTTCCATGTGAAAGAGGTACTTTTGGAAGAAAACAACGCGTCTTCATGCCTAACACAATGTAAGTGGAGTTCTCTTTCTTTCGTCAGATTTTGATTCACATTCACCTCCTCTTCGTTTCGTTATCCATAGGAAAAAGACCAATAACACTGCAGTTGAACGAGTACATTTTCTCTAAATGCACACCACAGATGACCCTCCTCCAAACTATCACGTGAATTGATCACTCCGGGGAATTTTACTCTTTATCATAAACATCAAGTTTTAAAAAGGAGAGAAAGGGTTGTTTAACTCATTACCAGACGACATTCGATATTCGGTTGAGGAAAGCTTTCTCTGCGGCGATTGTTCGCCGCTCGCATCTGATGCATGTGAGAGAGATAGTCATTAGTTGTGTTGGTGTGCCCGAACTGATAACGACCTTAGCCTTTAACCCATTACCACACAATCCCGACCTTTAACACCTCTGATAAAGAAACCTTTAGAAAACATTGTGGGAAAAGGAGAAAATGCTGGTAGCATTTTCTCCTTTTCTCACGATTTTTTCTACTCGTCCAAAGGCAAAATTAAACTTTTTAATCATATTCATTTCGTCGTCTACAAATGCCTTCAATTTGGACCTGTCTAAAGATTTGTCATTTGGTACAGCGTTTAAACGGCGTTAAACTCCGGAAAGAACACACAATTTTCAACCGTCAGTCTAAGATTATTCGCACCTTGTCATTGCACTTTAAGACCCCTTTCACGGACAGCCGCAGGTATACTCAAAAGTCGGCAAGGTCCTTCATACACTTTTTTTTTAATGTCTCGACAAAACAATAATCCATCTTCTCTCTGCAACTGTTGACATTGAGGATTACCGTTAATCTGGCATCTGTCAATAATCCCAGCCCAACAAATTTCTATTTCATTTAGATAACAAATCATTGTGGGGAAATATCCGGGTCAAGTAGTGAAGAAAGTCGTCAGATTTTACGAGGACTTATATTTCACAACGACACGAATTTATTACAATCTTGGGCTACTTTCCATGTCACTAGGACCATTTCGTGGATATTAGGTATTGTGAGATAACGACCCAACTCTTTCACATGCCAAGGGCTACCCAACTCTTCACATGCCAACGGTCGAACCAACTCTTCACATGCCAAGGGTCGACCAAACTCTTCACATGCCAAGGATCGACCCGACTCTTCACATGCCAAGGGTCGACCAAACTCTTAACATGCCAAGGGTCGACCCAACTCAACTCTTAACATGCCATGGTTTGACCCAACTCTTCACATGCCAAGGGTCGGTCTAGTAAGTTCCAAGATCAGAGTGCACTGAACTTGCAGTTTAATATTGGACCCACACGACCGAACCTAAGATGGACATGTTATTTTTTCAGCCCCAAATAGATACGGCCTGCAGCACGTGAAAAGGGGCATTCGGACATTTGCGTCAAGTGTCGTCCGGATTAGCCTGAGCATATTGTACAGGCTGATCTGAGATGGCACATTCCGATCGTATGTGATTTTCTGTTTGACACAAAAAATCAAATGTTGAAGTCGCTCGTTTTGCCTAAGATGCTAAAAATTATTTTATTATGGTGCCGGAAACTCTGCTTCAAATATGAGATTTTATCTATGAAAACTTAAAAGTCTCAATCCATTTGAGCAAATCACTGTTCAAGTCTGTGTGCCTGCCTGTGGGTCAGTCCGTCTGTCTCACTTGTTGAGACTGAAAAGTTTCCCAACTGATTATGAGCTCAAAAGTCAAGGTCACAGTTTCAGAATACCCAAACCTTGGTCGAACAAAAAAGTAGAAATTAGTTTTACTCAGCTTTGTCTTCTCGTAATGTAAATACTCGCTTTAAATTGAAATTACTTCCACCTTTTTTTCTGTATCAAACGTTCAAGGGTCAAGGTCAAAATGAAGGCCCATCTAAAGTCATTTAAGTCACAGTATTTGTTGACAAGGCACTTAAAGCTTTGTGCATAAATCTGTTTACTTGTCAGGGAGAGATTGTAAAAGAAAGCCAATGGATTCTCATACAGCTAACATCCGTATTCACTGCACGCCCTGACCATAAAAAATTATGTTCTTGTTGCTCATTTACCTTTGTTTTTGAACTCATATGCTGCAAAATAACTAAAATGAAATTTCAAATTCGATAGTTAAAAACCCAAATATTGTAGTTTCAAAGTTATGTTTTGAGGAATAACATCTCCTTATCGGACAGTTTAGATCCAGATCAGACTGCACATTTTGTGCAGTCTGATCTTGATCTACACTATCCGCAAAAAGTGAATGAGTCGCGCTTAGCAGTTGAAGGGTTAACCAAATGACATTTTAACCCTTAGAGCGCTACATGAATAAAATGTCAATGCTGTTTTGTCAGAATATCTGACAAAGAGGCTGACAGATTAGATCCAATGTCAAGCTACAACCTCTGCGCAATCTGATCTTGATCAACACTGTCTGCACGAGTAAATTTGGGCTGCAGCGCTATAACGGTTGCATCGTCGACGACCATACGACCATACGATTTACGAGAGTGATCGATACAAAGGCAAACTTTCGCGTCCTATAATGAAAAACGGTGACATTTGCATTGATATTTAGTGCATTTACGAGCTTGTACAGAGGGTAATATTTACAATTTTACGACAGTTTAAAGTACCATCTGACTCCATCATAAATATGTGCAAACATACATAGAACATAATTTCTTCACTCGGTTTTATTTCGACGGTTACCGAGTAAGAAAGCAGCCTTTCGCTTAAGTGAAGAATATTGTGCCAAATACTGACATGTGATACTTTAGTATACCATTGATAGGTGTACTGGTCGTTGCGATATAAGTAAAAGTATTGTTGCAAATTTGTTGTGAAAACACCCCAAAAATCAATGCTGTTTATCTCTTACTCGATTGGTCAATTTGTCGACCTGAAAGTAGTTTTCCAATCGACTAGACTTTGTAAATATCGCTTACCTGAAAAGATTTGGCGAATCCTTAAAAATTTATCTGGCTTGAAACAGATGCATTTTTAACATAACGTATCTGAGAAGAAAGCAACCAAGTAGCTTGAAAATAGCATTGTGCGCATCACTGGTCGAAAGGTGAATACATGGGCAAGGGAATCGAATAATTATTATTTTAAACAATAATAGCAATAATAATAATAATAATAATGGTAATATAGAAGAAGAAGAAGAAGCCCGTCGATTTCACCTATATTATCGTTCGTGTATATTCGAAGTATGTCTTCTAGAACGTCACATGATAATATTGCATCTCATTAGTGCTATGACAGGACAGGGCAGGTTTATTGTTTACAATTCCAACATTATGTCATTGGAGAGTAAGATTGCTCATTTTGAACACATTTTCTTATTTAGATATAGGAAACTCTTCCTGTAACGATGTTATCACGTGACGTTCTCGAAGACCTAGTTCAAATATACACGAATGATAAAGAAGGTTGTCTCGATCAATGGTGTCTCTGAAATCGACGGGCTTTTCCATGCATTTTAGCACACGTACATGTATGCAGTTTTCTCCGATCTTACTCGTATATATGTGTTGTGATGGATTATCCGTTACATTTTCGAGTTAAAGACGGTGAAAATTACCCATTTTTTTTTTTATTTTACAAGAGCTTTAATAAACAGCAAAACTTTCATTTTCGATATCCTTTTATCCTATTATTTAGCGTTATCAAAGTTTATTAACTTTTTTTTTATAAAGGTGTAGATCTATGTGAAAAACAACCCTTCTCTTCTTCCTATTCATATTTGTACACTTTCTTTCTTATTTTTACTAATTTGCAGTAATCCTTTACCAGAAAACAAAATAACAAAATAACAGACTGTTCCAAAATGAAAGCATTTGCAAACGAGAAAGCAGGTGTAACTCAAACAATGTGATTCAACAAAGAATGGCTAGAAAACTTTGTGGAAAAAGGAGAAAATACTAGTTACCTGTTTTCAAAAGCCTTCTACCTCAGAGTTGTTAAAACCTTAACAAAAAAGAAAATTGTAGAGAAGTCCAATTTGAAAGCATTCGCAAGCAAAAAATAAGTATGCCTCAAAACTGAAAATTGTTTGGTTGTCCATAACATGTACACAGATTGGCAAAGAAACTAAACTACCTGCTACTTACTTTCAGATTTCGTCGCACAAAGTCCGAAGCAGGAAAATCACCAAAACGTTCTGTGGATGGTATAAGTTTTAATAACGTCTCTACATCAAACATTGTCATTTCACATATTCACATTCGACACTTTTTTACTTAAAGAGTATTTGGTCAGATACTTATTATCCAGATAATTTCTGGGGTTTTTTTTAACTATGTGATTTAAATGCAAAGTTATTCCACGTTATTTGCTAAAATTTGTTGTTGAGGTCATCTTAGCATTATTTGCTAATACTGTATTGTTTCAATATACATTAGTTTCGATGACATGAAATAGGAAATCAATATATATTAGACAAAAAGGGTCTTCTGGGAACTGCGAAAAGTGACAGCTAATTGCGCAGGCTGACCAGGGTTGACACTTTTCACTTTCATGACATTTTCTGTATGGAAAGTGGCCATTGTACCTTACTATATACAATCCTTTTTGAAATATCAACTTAAACTGACGTGCACTATCGTTGATCTGTTTTCATCTAATTGATGTACAAAATTCCCATATCGTCCCTTTTTGCGCCATGGGTCACATATTCTAAAATTATCTGATTACGAAACATAATAATAATAATAATAATAATAATAAATGATAAGTGCCCTAGCAAAAAAGGTTCAACTCATCTCCGTTTTGTATGATGACCAGCAAGTCATGATAACGTCGGTTTCTTTCGAAAACCACGAAATTACAACTTGTTACAGGTTGTGGTAACGAGGTTTTCGAAGTAAACCTACGATATGATTCTTGATCTATAAAATCCATTATGTATAAAAATCGATTGAATCATGAGACACACTGATGCTTTGACATACAAGAAATTTACCAGAAGCTAAAAGTTTCCAATGAGGTCAGCCTGTGCAGACTGGGCAGGCAGACCCCGGTTGATATTTTTTGCAAATACATAACGTACCCTTTTTACAGCGAATGACTCAAATATTTATGATAAAGAATACATAAAGGTGAAAGCCAACCGCAATATTTTCACTCATGGCTGCGCCACTCGTGAAAATATTACCGATGATGTTCACTCTATGAAATAAATTTCGATCTTTCACCGAAAAAAAAAAGTATTTATTTCATGTTTTGAACTCTGTCTGGGAGAAACTTTATCATAATCTAGTACAGTTCTTTTTAATTATTCCCCGTGGCGTACGCCCTCCGTATAGCAACGAATTACAATATTACGTAAAGCGCGAGAAAAGTAAGGTAAATGGCGTCTTATTTCCATTTGGTTGTGAGTCACGCGAATTTTACCTGGGTGATTAGAATGAAAAAATAGGATATAAATTTTGTTTTCTCTTTTTTTTTGGTGAAAGATCGAAATTTATTTCATTGAGTGAACACCATCGGTACTATTTCCACGAGTGTCGACCTTTCACCGAAAAAAAAAACAAATACTTTATTTAATTCCTGCTTTTAACACTTACGGGGGGGGGGGGGCTTCATCAATGTCTAGTACAGTTCTTTTTCGTTATTTCCCGTGGCGTACCATTCCCACATACCAACGCATTACAATTTTACGTCAAGTGCGAGAAATGTAAGGTAAATGACGCCATAATTCCATCTGGTTGTGAGGCACGTGCAATTGACCAAGGCAACAAGAACTTGAAAATCTGTATTTTCACCGGTGGTATTAGTGTAAGATCAAAAAGTATTTTCACTGCTATTTCTCGATATCCTACCGGAAAACATGAAATAAAAAGTTGGTATTTGCACTGTCGTACCCGTGGAATATTGGAAAGTATTTTTCTACCGCTATATTCTTGATAATCTACCGGAAAGCATGAAATAATAAGGTAATAATAAAAGTAAAGCTGCAGAACTTGTTCAGGTGATCACTATTATCGTGCTACAAACCTTCATCATGCTGATTGTCACTGTAAGTTAATCATTTCTAAGATTAGTGTTTATCTGTAATGTTAGTTACTTAAAACATATCTATTGTACATCAACTGAGAAACAAATTCTTACAGCCTATACTAATCTCTCTCGATTCTGCTTCCTGGGAACTACACCAGTACTCGCGCTGAATGTGTGGGCCAACGAAAAATCCCAAAGTTGACATCCTCTCCCGGGGGTGTCCATCTGTAATGTCAGCTTGCGACCACAAATTGTATAAACGACACAAAACCACAACTACCACAACAATGAAATTATTTTAAAAAAAACGTCAACAAAGAAAATAATAACTTAATACAACATACGAATTCTTCTTCTCATCGAAAAATCATATAAATCAAGATACTCTCTATTCTGCTTAATATAACGAAAAGAATCCCTTTTAACCTCAAACAAAAATTCCTTTATCATTATGATAATAACTTGCATTCATGAATTTGATAACAATTTAGAATGTAAAAAGAAAAGATTACTTCTTCAAAGATTCGACATGAAAATGTATATTTAGACCACTGAGACGAATTTATTACTATTCATTTCAGAAACTTAAAAAGACAGTATGTTGATTTTAGGAGGTAAAACCAGTATTTACGGGAACTAATCTAAACACAAAATATAACAAAAAATCTTAACTATCTGTTTATATCACTCCGTTTATTTTCACGTTCCCTCTTGTACTTGTCAGTTTTAATCCCTGGATTTGATAGTAAGATATATATTGGTCATTTATTATTTCATTTTTTTTCTGTTTCTGTCCTTTTAGTCTCTTTTCTCATTTTAATTCTGTGTAAATCAAGGCGGGTATTTTATCACCCACTTGTAATATTGATTTTACTTCAAAGTGACGTTACGGGATGATGATGATGATAATGATGATGATTGTAGCAGTTGGTTAATACCGATATCGGTTTTCAAAAAGTCGAATTCCTGCAAAGGTAATGTTTGCACCTTATTCAAAGTTTCAGTGTGAATTATGGAATCCCATAAAAACTCTTTTTCTTCGCCTAAATGCAATCTTTACCGCCTTTGTTATACCACATAAAAGCAGCATATAAGATAAAAAGCAAGAGAGGTCTGAAACAGAGAGTAAGACAATAGCCGCACTTTTGGTTAAAACATTTACCCACTAGATGATAATTTGTTCTATACCACTTTTTCTCCAAATAGTATATATAAGGCGCCATGAGAATGTCAGATTAGAAAAAAAACTGTATTTCTTGAAATATTCGAATATCAATAAAAGAGATAAAGAAGGAAATGTCAATTTTCTGCCCTTCCTGTCAGAATATTTCACACAGTGTAGAGGGTTTCGACAGCGCATTCTTTGCACACTTGTTGTGAACGACACTGTCCAAAATTCTACCAAAAATAGTTGTAGTACTTCATTATACATCAGTTACTTTTGCTTTATTCTGTTCTGAAGATTGTTCTATAAGCACAATATTTTCAATTATTAAATCATCCAGGTCCTTCTACGACCTGCAACTCGCGAAAAGGAGCATTCGAACAATTGCGTAAACCGCAAACCGCGAAGGCTAATCCGAGACGACACTTTCCGTTTTTGTGTAATTTTCTGTTTTGCATCTGTAAGTCTACTTAAAGACAAAATCTAATGTAGGCCTAGTCGTAAAGTGTCGTCTCGACAACTTACGCAAATGTCCGAATGTACCTTATTTCATTATTTCACTCCTCCACTGCCAAAGTACACAAATCAACATTCAACACAAACATGGAACAATTGATTCTAAAATTCTACAGATGAAACTACGTCTAACATTATTTTGTGTCATATGTCAAATTCATCACACCTGGTATCTGAATACATCAAGATAGCAACTCTGTCATTTTCTGGTACCGTTTCAAATATCTGACCTTTAAACTCTTAGCTTTTCAAAGGGAAGCTTACGATAATGTTTTGGATAATCTAGACAAAAGATCAGATAATTAAAAACTTGTAGTCTTATCATTAATCAACATTGACCAATTCTTAAGCGATAACCTGTTTAAAACAGTTTTCGAGTTGACAAAACTTTGATTTGTCTATCTACTGAAATCGTGGAGTTTTTTTTATTTACTAAGCTGTTTCAGGGTTAAATGAGTGTAAACTGTAAACAGATTGCAGGACTAACCCTATTCGTAACGAAAGAAATGGAAAAGTATCGACATTGTTTATTGTATTGTTAGAATTAAAAAAAAAAACCTAGACAATACCATAAAAGTTGGAGAAATTGCTCATTCTGGGCAATTTTTCCGCAAGCCATGCTATTTTCTAAACTCGACTGTTTCAAAAACAATGAAATGGGACACAGTGTTATGTTTTCCGTTCCGTTTGCAGAAACATGATTTTTGTGGAAGGCACAGTTCAAAATCAGATGGCACAAAATTTTAATTCTAATCAATACCTTCTCCTTGTTTCACCAAAGACTTATCCTATATGAAAAAAATGTCTCACTTTCAGTGTGTTCTACTTTCAGCTGTCCATAGGGGTCGAGTTTCTACATTTGGCAGGGATAATGTTCAAATCTTTCCCAAACAAGAACATTTTAGACTTATTAAAACTGAAAGCTTTTATAGACATCAATTAAAGTGTCGCTCAAATTATGGTTCCTGTCTTCATTTAGGTAGAAATCATTGCAGGAAGAGAAGAAAATGCTTTCTCCTTTTCCAACAACGTTTTCGAAATTCTTTTATTTGGGGATTATGTTTTAAAAAAGTTAACCCTTAACCACACAATCTCGGGTTTTAACGACCCTGAAAAATAAGACTTTCCAAAACACTGTGGAAAAGGAGAAAATGCTGGTACCAGTATTTTATCCTTTTACTGCAATGTTTTGTAACAATTCAGAAACAAAGAAACAAATCAAATCATTCGAGCAACATTTGATTTGTGGTCTGCAAATTCCTTCAACTTGGACAAGTCTAAAATTTTGTCCTGTGGTAAAGGGTTAATAATATATTCTATAGAAATTACAGGGATGAGCTTTAACAATAGGGGGATAGGGACAGAGAGATAAATGTAAACATTGGATCTAAATCTTGAGGTTACAGAGTGTTCTATATAGTTCGCTGATAAATGACTGAAATTTTATTCAAAAGTGGCATTAATGTTATCATCCTGTATCTATGGTCAGAAAGAAGGCACAGACGGACAGACAGACAGAAAAACAGAGTCAGTCTTTTCGAGGGTCGATAAATGTTTTTACAGTAGGATTTCTTTCAACTAATACTGTTTCTTTTCAACTTAGTTAATATGCAAAACTTAGACAATGCTTGGAAGAGATCTTGCTCGAAACACTGGTTGAAGAAATAACCCGCAGTGCATATACATGTATTCGAATGCTGGCCGACATACTCGTAACTGATTTTGAAAGGGAGAGGAGACGCCCGAGAAGAAAGAAAGAAAAACAACACACACGAACAAATAAACACACACATACAAATGACAAACTAATAACCCTTTACCCCATAAGGCATTTCTATGGTATCTCTAATTGACCCTAAATAACAGCAGGGTTGAAGCAGTTTCTCATGTGTATATGAAACCTTTTGATAGCATAGAAAGCATGGTGGCAAAAAGTGAAATTGCTCGTCACGAGCAATTTCACCTTTTGCCACAATGTTTTCCAAAGGCTCCTACATGCAATGGGTAGAAATGAGTATCTATGGAGTAAAGGGTTAAAGTGAAACGAAGTATCAGTAATACATAAAAGCCATGCCCTGTGAAATGGGTTTTCGTGAATCTGCAAAAAAAACATCGAACCAGGTCAGCCTGCGCAGTCCGCGTCGGCAGACCTTGGTCGATGCTATTTCCTTTTAGTGAATCTTGGTGAAAATGTCCTAAATGCCCGAGGACCTAATGGATGTTAGGGATCCATGATTAAGTGATGACTTCCTGTGCCCGTATTCACCAACCATTCTTAAGAACATTCTTTGTCTAATTCTCCAGAATTTTCTATGTTTAAAAAGTAACACAGATTCTGATTGGCTAAACCAAATGGTTTAGCCAATCAGAAGCTGTTTAACTTTCAAAGTTAAAAAATCTTGGAGAATAAGACAAAGAACGTTCTTAAGAATGGTTGGTGAATAAGGGCCCTGGTGTAATGCACGGAGATGCATTAACCCCACCCCTGTTTTTCACAGTGCATGGCTCATATAATTTATAATTACCTGCCCAGCGGTCCTTGTATTTCTCTTTGTTTGTCCATCCGCCCTCCCAGAACTTTGACATAGCTTTGGCTTACACTGAAGATATGACTTTTTCTTTATCAAGTTCGATAAATATTCACTTGGTGAGTCCACATGTTTTGGTCTTGCTCGAGCCAAAAAAGTCACGACGGTTGCTTGGGTATACATTTAGATCTATACACGGTATTGGTTGCTTTTAAATATTGACTGTGACTCGAAAGTAAATCACAAATGCAATGAGTTGTATTTAATTCAATACTATTACACATAAGTTATTTAATCATTCTGAAAAAGAACCGCAATTACCTGAAAACAGCAACGAAAACTGCAGATTTGAGTAAGAGAAAGAAACTACTGAAATTGTATTGCGGGATTTTATTAAGAATGTCTCATCACAGAAGATCCAACGGCAGTTATCCAGTCTGAACTTGATTAAAACATTAACTGTCCGATAAAGCAAGTTTTCGTCAAAAGATAGGCCCACCTTTTGAGTCCATGTCAGTTTTTCCCTCTTCAGAATTCAGAAATTTAGAAAATTACCGGTAATAATTTAATTACTTTGATCCAGAGCTTGTGACCCTCGTCACTTTTGGCGCCATTTCAAACGCGGGAATTAATCGATACATTCGTCAAGTCTCAAGGTAACGTTAGTAATAAGGCTTCGAACGAAACTGTGACAAATTAACCTCTAATTCAGAATGAGCTGATTGTTAGACCAGCGTAATAATCTTTTTTCGTATCTCAGAACCAAGTTATACCTCCTTCAGTCGCTCTGTTTGCACATTAATGTATAGTGTAAATAGCCCACAGTCATCAGAGCCATATTTCTTGATGGATCAAAATTTATTTTAGACTAATCACATACTATATCATTCAAAACTTTATATTCCTTCCGTGTCATAATTATATCTAAGTTGACTCATTTTATACCGCTATTGTTATGTTTTTCACCAGCCTCAAAAACCCTCAGTACACACGTAAAATAATCACAATGGACTACAACACAAGACTGCCATTGTCACTTTTCTCTCTCTTTCTCTTTTTCAAACACTTTTCTTCTAGAGAAACAAAACGTAAGACAAGAATATCAATAATCTTATAAAGTTAGCAATACTCCATTAGTCTGTCGCCCTGCCTAGTTTTAAACAGGGTTCAAGCAACATTGATCGGACAATTTTCTAGAGCCCTTTTTTTGTTCTAAGTATTCTGATTCAATATACTTATGAAGAACAAAAATACGCGAGATATCTTAATTCCGATAGCGTATGATACACCTTGAGTAATTCTTGCGGACGACAGTATAGATCAGACTGTATGGAACGTGCACTTTGATCTTGGGCCTACTTTCTTTGCTTCTTTGTCAACTTTACAGCCTAAGAAAACCTTGAAACTAAACGAATTCGGCTGCTTTTGCCCAAATGGAGAGATCCATTTCATAAATTCTCCGCTCGAAGGTTTACTCACGTTTGCGCAGTATAGCGACTATCGTATATAAAATTCAGTCCATATAAAAGTCTAGATCTTGTAATGTTTCTAGATTTAAAAGCGTTTTGGTCTAGGTATCTCATCAAATTTCTGACAGATTCAGTGCAAGATCAGATTGTGAGCACCTGCTGTGCTCGATCTTGACTTGCACTATTTGCAAAAGTGACTAAAAGGTTCATTATACCTGAAGAGTTAGTGAGAAAATTATTACATATGTTTTATCTATATGACATGGGCGGATCAAACAGTAAGGTTGGTAGATATGTTTGGACTAGGATTACGGAAGCGCAATTATGGCGATACCGTTCGCCGCCGTTTTGATCCACTGATAAAAAACACAAGTTGTAAGATCTTTCAGCCCTTAATGAAATAAAAGTAAGCACTTTTCGGATCCCCAGAAACTCGAAAAGTTTTTTACCCAAGATGTGTGACCAAGAATGGTATAGATTCAAGGTAAGACTACCCGATCTTGACCTATGCTGTTCGCGAAAGAATATGATTTCTTCTATGGTCCTGAAATGGTTATACCATATCAAAGAACGTTCAATGGAAAAGAAGCAATAATTAATCAATCATTACCATAATTTCAACGTTTTCACTTTCTTTTCAACGTTTGCTTTCGTTCTATTCATGGTTTTTTTTTTTTGTTATTTTTGAAAGCAGCCGGTTGCTTAGAAAGAGTTGTGGTAAATAAAACCCAAGGTTCAAATGCACGAGTGTACTGATCGCCATTAGGCCTTAGCTGTAATGATTTTCAAACCTAGGATAATCAACGAAATACACAGAGATGAAAACTTTTCCATGAGGCATTTATTTCAGGCAATAAGCTTGAAGTCATTTCGCAATTAGTCTAATTAATTTTCTAACAAGGGATCTTAATTTGTCTGCCACCTGACTTCGATCGCTTATAAAACATTCAGGACATCGAAAACAGTGGGCATTGTAAAATAATACGCGGGCACGTCGTGGTGTATTCACTCTTTCACTGCTAATGCCGGACTTACATATCTCTTGAGAACGGCGTAGATCACGATCAGACTGCACAAACCGTAGAACTTGATCTTGGTTTTAGACCGTCTACTAACTCATTCTTAGTTAATCAACGAACTATATTTGGTTCCATAAGAGCTGAACTTTTAGATATCGAAAAAAAAAACCCAGACTCATTTGTTTTGCAGGCAAGGAATATCCCATTGCCTTTATCCGAAGCTAAAACGACAAAATATTATTTAGTGTTTAAAAATTCAAAAGACGCGTTTTAAGAGAGGGAGACAAAGAAAGGGATGGAGAGACACAGAGAGAGAGACAGAGACACAGAGAGAACTGGACGTACGGAGTTTACTATCTAAACTTATTTTCAAACTTTTGTTCTATCAAAATGCTCTCTATATTGTCTATCTTGACATTGGGATGTGTTTTTGTTATGATTTAAGGGGGAAAAGACGTATAAAGCCGAAGTATTAAAACTCTCGTGCGCATCAATGAAACAAGTTTAATCATTGTATCTTATGTAATGCTTTCTAGCAGGTTATCGAAAAATATCGGTTAAAACTTTTTCGATATTCCATAATTACGACCAGTGAAAATACCGATTTTTAGATTGTAACTCTTCAATTGAAGCCTTACAGCCAGATGGAAATATGGCGTCATTTACCTTACATTTCTTGCCCTTGACTTAATATTGTAATAGTTTGCCAGACGGAAGGGGTACGCTACGGGGAATAACCGAAAAAACAAAACAAAAAAAAAAACTCTACTGGATTTTGATTAATTTCCCTTTGAGAGGGTTAAAAGTATGAAATAAATCGATTTTTTTTTTCGGTGTAAGATCGAAATTTATTTCGATGAAATAAAAATAAATAAATTTCGATCTTTCACCGTAAAAAATAAATTTCTCTTACTTCTTCGTAATTCGATTTTTCGAAATGACTATTTCTATTTCCCTAACGTTACAATAACGTTATTTCATTTTTTATATATACATCCCAAGGTTTGGACCGCATTCAGGTTGTTGTCTACAAATTCATTTAAAATTGACACGTTTAACGCTTTACCTCATAGCAAAATTTTAGACCTATCCAAATTGAAAGCATTTGCAGACGACAATGTCATGGTGGCTAAATTGACGCAACTTTTCCCAGCATTTTCTCTTTTTCCAACAATGTTTTCAACAGGCCTCTTCCTCAGGGTCGTTTAAAGGTATCATTGTGTGGTAAAGGATTAAAGTTGTATCATCTTGCATGAAAAATCTTATTTTCGAAAATATCTAAGATTTTAGAGGTGCTCTGTGAAAAGTCGGCTGATTCAAATGGTAAAAGTATCGAGTCAGGTAGGCCTATACGCAGGCTGACAATAGTCGAAAGCTTTTAGTCGGTTTACTTCAAAAACCTCGTAACTACAGCTTGAAACAAGCTGTAGTTACGAGGTTTTTTAAGTAAACCGATGTTTTGCTCTCGGCTGCATGTCATAGTACATTCTACCTCATGATATTGTAATCAGTTGTCAGACAAAATAGAATTCATGGCTCTCTAATTATGTGATGACTGGATTGATGTGATACATCACGGATTATTAAAGCCCCTTTTGTCAGATAATGGGTCATTTCAATTCACCTACTTTATTTCATTGGATGAGGCCGTATCGTAGATACCAAATCTTCTGATGTTTCGAACTCTTCTTGGATATCTCCAGCTGTCCTGAACTCTCTTTACCATCACATTTAGGCGGCGGGATTCGAACTCGAAAAATTTTCTAAAATATGGAAATAACGAAGAAGCAATGAATTAATTTAGCTTGCAACACGCTAAAAGGGGCATTTGACCATTTGCGTAAAGTACCATCTCGGATCAGCCAGCGCAGTCCACGCAGGCTAATCCGGGATGGCACTTTACGGCTACATTAGATTTTGTGCTACAGTACACACGTGCGAAATAGATCATATCATTAAAACGGAAAGTGTCGTCTCGGATTAGCCTGCGCGGGCTTCGCAGGCTGATCCGAGACGACACTTTACGCATATGTCTGAATGACCCTTATCACATGTTACAGGCCATCTAGAGGTCTGACGTTGTGAATGCAGTGCATACTTTACTTAATTGAGAATTATTTATTGAGCATTGCACTATGAAAAGGGGGTCTGGCGCATATGCAATAAGTACTGACCCACATCCAACCTGTTCAGTCAGCGCAGGCTGTGCTGGGTTGGGGCCAGAATAGAACGGAACAGACGTTTATTACAAGACAAGTACACAGTTGTACATGGTCACGAAAAGTATCATTTATAAACATGAAATAATACGAGATCTATAAAGTATGACAGACGGTAAAAGGACCCTTATACGAATATATGTGTGTAGTACTTTCAGCAAAGTAAAAAGATATGTTTAATATAATTTACGTTTTACTTGACTGCTACATTTATATTTGTCGTCTGAACAGCAGGTATACAAAACAAAATGAAACAAAGCAAACAGACATAAAAAGAAAAGAACTTTGGAGATGCAGGCTTAGGGTGTTTTATTGAATATCAAGGGCAACTTTGATGAATCTCAGCAACAATAATAATGACATATTACAATTTTAGAGTAAGACTTAGTATGTTGGAGAAAATGACTTATGCGTCTAGTGCTTTCAACAAAGCTATACAATATACATGTAATCACAATCGGCTATTTTACTACATGTCTAATGACCAATTTCATTTGGTTTTTGAAAAAAAGAATACATTTATGAATCCATAACTATGTGATGACTTGCTTGGTATAATGCAACATGAACATGAATTAAACCCCCTTTTGCCAGGGCATGGCTCCATTTGTAATAAGATATTAAACTCTCTCTCTCTCTCTCTCTCTCTCTCTCTCTCTCTCTCTCAGATTAGTGTATCCTTTAAAGTAATCACAAATATGATCACGATAAACACACTTCTATATGTATCGGACTATAAAAGCATTGTTTATGTGGTAGGGATTGCATTATACTTTTAACGGTATAACCGAAAAAGTGAAAAGAAATACAGTAATTCCATCAAACGAGGATCCCTTGAGTAAGCATTATGACAATAAAAGAACTATACGAAAAACTTTACGAAAGATGCTTCAAAAAGAAAAAAGCCATACTTCCGAAAGAGCGTAGACGAGTCAGCAATCCTCATGGTTTTCTCCGTTGAAAATCGAACTATAAGTTAGTAAAAAATGTAATTAATTTGAGCAACTCAGGGTTAGAAAATGGACTGAAAAATATTGGTGGAATTTTTCATTTATTTTTTACAAATTTTTTTACAAAAAAAGGTATTAATGCATTTATAACAATAAAATTCACAGAAAAGATCCTTAACGAGTATACATAGATACACAGGTATATGCAACGAGCGATGACGAAATTTTAAAAAAATCGAGCATAAAAATCTTTAATATTTGGACAAATGTTTAGGCAAATAAGTTAGATGGCATATTTAAATCAAATCAAGTTTCTTTCCGCACAAATTAGATTACAAGTTGTTGATTGTAGGAAGATTTCCACATCTTTGCTTTTTCACACTCGACCGTAATAAATATATGTAAATCAGTTTTTTATTAAAAAATATGCCCATTTAATTTTCGTTATCCTCTGTGACCCTAATTCATGTTTAAATCTTTACCACATGACAATTTTAGGGTCGTTCAAAAGCGTCTGCAGACGAAAATTAAAAGTGATTTCGATCATTGAAAGTATTGATTATTCTTCGATAAACCCTATGTTGTGGGCACTCATTAGAATGGTCTCCATAAGACGATTCTAATGAGTACCCACAACATAGGGTTTGAAAAAAATGGATTTAGAATACCGTTACTCCTTCTTATCTGGAGCTTTGTCAGTGAATTTTTGTTCTTTTTGAAAAGGTAGAAAATATAATACGAAAAGGAGAAAATGTTACTTACCAGTATTTTCCCCTTTCAAAAAATGTTTTCAAAAGCTTTCTTGTTCATGGGCATTTGAAACAGCTGTATACGGTTAGGGGATGTAAACATCACATGTTATTTACCTTCATGCAACCTTGCACAACACTATATGGCAATTCAAATATCTCCAGTTTTAAACATCCTTGCCCCCCTTCCCTCCACCTCCCCCCCCCCAAAAAAAAAAACATTTCGGACAATGTAGAATCTCTAATATGTACATTAGTTTTGACCAAGCTGTTTTGGTATAAAATTTAACGAAAATAATATTAAAAGATATTGCAATTTAACATCTTACTTTACCAGAGAGTATGAATCCAAGGTCGATACCTCTCAGAATATGTAGTTTGACATTTTTCTACATAACTCGCAACCGCGGTGATGAGACTTCCTGACGGTTAAGAAAGCATCTCTGCTCTAGTAAATCTAAATCTTACCTTTGTAGCAACAATCTCGTCCAAACTTTTTTATTCATCCTGAAGCTTAGGAGTTGAAATGTTACTGCATTAAATGTTGGATTAAAAAAAAAACTACACAAATTGTGCAAGTCATTTAGTCACTAAGTTCTGATAAATGGAAATGCAAAGTAATTATAGTTGCTTCTCAACTTGGACCAGTCTAAATTTTTGTCGTTTGGGAAAGAGTTAAAATAGAACCATAGACTACGGACGGTCATCTTGCATTATTTCCGAGTTTGAAAATAATATATGAACAATACTCCGGAAAAAGGGGGCTTAACTCTTTACCAAACGACAAACGTTTAGACCCAGCCTAATTAAAAGCATTTGCAGATGACAAAATAATTGTGGTAAATTAAAATTTGGTATTGGAACGGTACAAAACGTTGTGGGAAGAGGAGAAGATGCTAATCTCCAGCATTTTTTTTTCTTTCATTTTTCCCACTTTTCTTTTTAAAAAAGAAAAAAAAAATGCTTCTTGCATAGGATTGTTAAAAGTCGGGATTGTGTGGTGAAGGGTTAAAGGTGGCCCTTCAGATTTTGGGACGAAAATTTTACAAAAATGCAAAAATATCATCCTTATACTCCAAAAACCTTTTAATTTGCGTTCATAAAACCCCAGTATTCGAAAACCATCGGACAATACGAGAAACTAGAGATTTACGACGGCCCAGGTTGACACCAACGGGAGACACGTTCTATTCTTAGGTGATCAATTTTCTCATTTACAAGCAGGAATATGCAGACGAAGTGTCAAACATAGCATCCGACATAATGGAAAATAATTATTACATGTTTGTTATGTAATGGAATTACATAACACGTTATTAGTCACGTGCCAGTCACTTGACTTTCCCACAATGCTTTTTTGATTTTTGGCGCGAAATCTAAAAATACCTTAAGAGGCTACGCAGCCTTTTAAGGGAATACCATCAAAAAAATTCTTTTTTGTAATTTTATGAGTCTTAGTTATTGATGATTTGTATTATTTTTTCATATAAATTTTAGTGATATATGTATTTTTTAATTTGGCGAGATGTAAAAATTCTGAATACCCACCTTTAAAGCATCTCCGTGATGGCATGATACAAAACAATTTATATAACAGCCTTGAATTATCTGGTAAACTGGTCCTTAGAGCTGCAGAATATTGACTAAATAAACGTTTCGGTTCAGATTAGCCTGCACGGACTGCGCAGATTGACCTGGTCGATACTTATTGGAGATGTATTAAGGTCAGTTCATAGAGCAGGAATGGTACTTATAGCTTTTGGCTCGTCAAGGGAAACAACTTCTGTAACTTCAAATATTCCTAGTTCAACAGTTGACTGGACTCGGCAAGTCATCTTCCGAGACTAAATGACCTGCAACGCGTGAAAAAGGGGCATTCAGACCATTTGCGTAAAGTGTCGTCTCGAATCAGCCTGCGCAATCCGCGCAGGCTAATCCGAGACGGCACTTTACGATTACATTAGATTTTGTGTCACAGAAGACTTGTGCAAAACAGAAAATTACATACAAACGGAAAGTATCGTTTCGGATTAGCCTGTGCGGACTGCGCAGGCTGATCCGAGACGTCACCGTCTACGCAAATGTCCGAATGTACTTTTTCACGTGTTTTAGGCCATAATGATTAACATCTTTTTTTCTAGGCCGAGAATATATCTGTCGTAGGTTATAATCAAGAAGCAAGCGGTATATACCTGTGATCAGATCACAAAATTTCTGCAGTCTTATCTTGATTTGCTCCATCTGGAAAAGGTCCTTTAGGCATCCATGGTGTTTAAAGTTGCAATCCTTTGTTGTCTGTCTCCATGGTCTTTAACCTTTCAGCTCCCAGGCGGGATCAGGGGCTTTTGAAGGGGGGTGGGGGGGGGGGGGGGGACGGGGGTCATAGTTTTCTCTCAGAATGCACAGAACTTAGGCAGTCTGATCTTAGATCTCTTATGTCAACAAGCCATGTAGATAAACATACATCTGAGTTTTACTGGCATCATTTTCATCTGACTAAAAAGATCGAGGTTATGTGTTTGGCACTGAAAGAGTCAGTCCTCAGCGCTTTTCGACATATAGATTGACTCTGCCTTGTTTTTCCTTCCACATTTAGATAGGCATACAAAGTCTGAGTAATAAAGTTAATATACACATCAGTCCGGACTTCTGCAACAGTTACATTAGTTTTGAACGAAACTGTGATTTTATTTTACCTGTAAGTGCGGAGAAGAGTCGCCATGACAAAGTTTAGATTTAAAACACTGTAGCTGTACTCTTGGAAAAATGGCGTTTGAATCACCTTGTAGTGAACAATTATACCAATCAAGTCATCACATAATTATGGATTCATTTAAACCCTTTGTTAAACTGTTAATCACATAATCACGACTTTTAACAACATTTAGGAAACACTGTGGAAAAAGGAGAAAATGCTGGTTACCAGCATTTTTTTCCTTTTGGCACAGTGTTTTCTAACCTTCCTAAACCAAATTTCAATTTTCAGTCATATATATTTTGTCTTCTTCTAATGCTTCCAGTTTTGAGCATTCTGCAGTTGTTTTGTTTGGTAAAAATTTAAAACAACCGGTCTAATCATGTGTAGAATCGTCCTTTGACACGCAGAAAATTTACAAATAGCAAAAGTTTCTATGCATGTCAACCAACGCGGATTGTACAGGCTTCCACGAATCGAAGCTTTTTCAGATGCATTGAAAATCCTTTTTAGAGACCATGATCCGTTTAGTATATGAGTTTGTAGGATGGAAAAGCTTTGAATTAATATCTCCTACACTTTCAGGAAGATCAGGTTTCAGATAACTTCAAAAAATAATGTAAATCCTCTGGTATTAGATAGAAAATGTAGGAGTAATTCTCTACTAAGTAGAATCGAATATCTTATGATTTGTTAAGATCGAAAAAGGTTTGCATTTTCACATTCTCCCACTTCTGCAGACTAGAAACTATTTAATCTATGCATGACAGTTTGGACAAATACCATGTGCGTAGAGGTGCGCCGGATAAAAAGAAATTTGCTACATTATTTCCGATTTAAGACTGACCCTACGGATTTCTTTGGCATTTTCAAAAATACATGCCCTGCTGTAACCGAAAGTTTTGTACCAAAACCAGACCACCTACAGAAAGTTATTTACGGAAAGCCATATTTTTACGGAACTCCTAAATCTCCGAAAAACTAATTTCTGAAGACCATGAGAGACCAAGAGACCTTCCTAGATATTGAGAAAACTAATTTCTTAAGATTAAACATTGACTAGAACTATCAATTAATCATTGTTGTTTGGGCGGAGTGATACAAATCTGGCGATTTCTTGGGATAGACAAAGGGCGCCAAAAGGACACCAAACATGTCACATGAAATGACAAGGATTATGTTTTATTGATAAGTATCTGATATAAAATGTAGATTTTAAATCAAATTCCCTGAGTATCTCACTATCCTAGACGTTGTACTTTTAGCTAGGGGAAATAAAACACAGATCTGCTAACGAAAAGATAAATAATTTTGATCTTTTCTTTCTCACACTGGCTGGTCACCTCGCAAAAAAATCTCAGTATTTTGAAGTTAGCCAAAACTTGAAATGCTTCCTACGTGGCTGAATCTGGGAATCTGGTATGGGTTATGGGTTTAAACTGAAACATGCTGGACAGTGAACCGGGGACTTCAGAGGGACATGGATCCAGTTCTTCGGTGTTTATTGTACACATGTGTGTGTTAGCGAGACGTCGCGTGTGTCGGGAGAAATAAATTCTTTATAAAATTCCCCGTCGTCAACCAGCTCAAAGCATGGATTCATTGCTGAATCTAGTGCTTAAAAGAGCATGACCACAGACCACGGCGGGGAATCACGTGACACAACAACAACAACAATGACCGTTATTTAAAAAAATTCCCCGACTTCAGGTGAGAAAATCTTCAATAATTCCGTAAGTACATGACCGATTGGAATTTGGTTTGAAGCAGAGAAGGCGGAAGGACTCCGGGGATTTAATTGATGTGTTAGATTTTTTAAACAACACCTGATAAAAAAGTTATTGACGAGCAAACAAATTTTTTACCCTGGATAATTTGTTTGCTCGCCAATAACTTTTTTATCAGGTGTTGTTTAAAAAATCTAACACATCAAGCAAATCCCCGGAGTCCTTCCGCCTTCTCTGCTTCAAACCAAATTCCAATCGGTCACGTATTAACGGAATTATTGAAGATTTTCTTACCTGAAGTTGGGGAATATTTTCAAATAACGGTCATTGTTGTTGTTGTTGTATCACGTGATTCCCCGCCGTGACAGACATTGTCCCTGAAACTAGCCCAAGGACAAAATAGTGACACATTACGACTCAAAACGCACGTTCGTATACACCCGTCAATCAAAGGAGGCGTGGCGAACCGAGCTTTCTGTCGTTCTTGTATGGCTCTTTCCGTCCATCCATAGCTGTCAGTTAGAAAGTAGGACTGTAGATTAGTTCTTGATTAATATACATGTATTTCATTTGTATGAAATTAAATCTTCGGTCGGCTTTGCCTCCCTCCGATTTAATTTCATACAAATGTAATATATTATCAATAACTTATACAAACATGATAAATTTCCTATTTCCCACTTCCATATTGACTTTAAAGTAAAGATGAAATAAAGAAATATCAAAAGAAGTTTATGAAATTGATACTACTCTTCCGGTCAAATACCGATATGCGGGACTCTTGCCTGATTCAAAAAAAAATTGGACTCTTGCCTCGTTCTGAAAAATCCATATTGAGCTTTACAGCGTACAATATTTAATAAGTTATTCTGTACTTACGTAGTACTAATACAGCGATTTCATTGGACGTTAACTAAATTGTAGGAGTGAAATAATAAGTTCCATCGAAGTGATTATCACCAATCATCGGAAAATCTTTTCTGAGTTCGCGTTCAACAAGGTATCCCTGGATTTCAAGCATGTCATTTATTGTTTGTCATTGAAGCGCGTGATTGTCTTGTAAAAGATGGTAATGAAAGGCATGTTATATTCTGTAGGAAATAAGAGCCACGGAGAGGGTTGGCAAAAAAATAAATCAGTTTTGACAATGTGATTGTTGGGGAATTCCCCTCTTCGACTGACATGTGTTCCATCACATATAATATCGTTACATCATCTTTCTCACACTGAGAAGATTCACGACTGCGTTTCAGTAACATTTCTGATGCAATTCTTCCTGTAACAAATTTCCAGCAGACCGCTTAACTCTTAGGCTCCTTAGCGCGGCTCACTGACCTTTTCTGGACAGCGTTAACCAAGATCAGACTGCACAAAAAGTGCAGTCTGATTTGGATCTACACAGTCTGATAGGGAGATATCTTTCCCCAACTTGAAAGAACTCTTGAAATAGCGACCTTTAAAAACTGGCTTGAGCAGTTTCGTGTTAGTTGTTTAGCAGGATAAAGGTAAACTCTTTACCATACGACAACATAATTGGAGTGCAACACGCGAAAAGGGTCATTCGGACATTTGCGTAAAGTATCGTCTCTGATCAGCGTGTGCAGTCCTCACAGGCTAATGTGATACGACAGTTTCCGATTTTATGTGATTTTCTGTTTTACGCAAGTGTACTGTAGCATGAAATCTAACGTAGTCGTAAAGTGCCGTCTCGGATTAGCCTGCGCGGACTGCGCAGGCTGATTCGAGACGACACTTTACGCAGATGTCCAAATGTCCCTTTTCGCGTGTTGCACACCATATTGGATTTGTCCTTTTTGAAAAATTCGAGCCCAGAATCGCTGCCAGTAGCGACGGGGAAGCCGCTAGTTCAAATCCCCAGTTGGGCCATCTTCTTCTTGAAGATTGATGACAGTCATTTCTACGGGATTCATTTCTCGCTGACCGCTGATCTTATATAGTTGATTTGTCGGGAAAGCTGTCAGTGGCTAAGGAAATTTTTTTTCGCATAAAGAAAAGAAAAGTATAGATCGGTGCGCTGGCCGCCTTGATATAAGTGGAACAACATTGAAAAACGGCGTTGTACACTATACTATTAATCAGTTATCTTAGCCCTTAGGCTGCTTGGCACGACCCAAGGATCTTTTGCGGACTGTGTAGATACAGAGCAGACTAGACTGAACGTACAATCTGATCTTGTATATACCGTGTCCGAGACGAAGATATTTTCCCCAAGAAATTATCATTGAAATAGCAAAACTTACGTTTTGTGTTGCGAAATGTTGCGAACGTAAGACTACTCTTTGTAGTCTGATCAAAAAAGAAGCTTGAAAAAACAGTTCCATTGTACGCACTTAAATTCATTAGTTTGAATGCACCTATAATGTATCCGGAATCACATTTCCTTTGTCTAATTTATCATGTTACACGTGGAACAGTTAAACAGTAACAAAACATGTTTTCCTCCATTTGACAAGGTTCTTGTTATTTAACCCGTTGTAGAGATCTATGTATGGTGAGAGTAACGAACGACAACTCCGCTCGGAGACTGACGAATTGTGTGACGTCAGCGCATGGCAATCTGAAAAATGTGGAAGCATTTTTTAAAATTTCTCTAAGCTGTTTAGAACTCTTGAGGGTCAGGGTGCGAAAGAAAAATCATGTGTGAACCTATCTGCTCAGTTAACTTAGGTTCATTTTTTCCCATTTTCCATTTTCAAGATAAAGTTGTTTTTTTTTTTATCTAATTGACCTTTCTGTCAATCGCGAGTTTTGCACGCCCCCCCCCGCCCCCCCCCCCCCTTTGTTAACGCGCTGTATTGGTTGTCAAGCCTGACAAGCTAACCAGAAATTGTGTCAGAGTTTTTTGTTATGGTAACCAGCATTTTCTCCTTTTCCCACAATGTTTTCTACCCTTTTCATTGCAAATTCTAACTTTTATGACACATTTATTTTGTCGTTTGCAAATGCTTTCAATTTTGACCAGCCCAAAAATTTGTCGTTTGGTAGAGAGTCAAGACTTGTCCATATTGAAAGCATTTGCAGACGACAATTTGATATTCTGCCACTCTAAGTGTAAAGGGACAAACGAAGACCGATGACATTTAAACATAGCTCAAAAATGGATTTTGGCTTTAGTAGAGTAGAAACATTGTGGGAAATGGGGAAAATGATGGTTACCAGCCATGTTCTTCCTTCCCATAATGTTTTCAAAGAGCCTCTTTCTAGAAGGCCGGGATTGTGTGGTAATGAGATAATGGCCCTCAGGACAAAGGAGTTTTAAAACGTGGGAAAAGGATAAAATCTGTGCATTTCTCCCTTTTCCTACAAAGTTTACTGCCATTTCATTGACCGTGTATTATTTGGGATATGTTAATACTACATATATGTCTACAAATACTCTCAATATAGTCGAAAATTCGGTAAAAAATTCACAAGATTTTTCTATTTAAAATTTGTTTTACCTTCAGCTTTGTATCTTTCATTCTACCTTCAGTAGGGTCAGAAAATAGTATGATAACTTAGTTTCATGCTTTAAGGAAAGGTACACATATTATCTTAACTCGTGTCACATTTATCGCAACATCCCTAAGGAAATCAAGGATAAAAACAAAGGAATGCAGGTAACAGGACCAACGTGATATTTGGTTACGTTTTGTCTTTTGTATGTCAAGGGAGATAATTTGATTTATAGGAATGGTTCACATTGAGCTTTGCTGAATGCTTAGTTACGTGTCAATTGTTTTTAAAGGTGGTCCTTCAGATGATGGGACGAAAATTTCCCAAAATACAAAAAAAAATCATCCTTATACTCCCAAAGCCTTACGATTTTCATTCATAAAACCCCAGTAGTCGAAAACCATCCGGCAACAAAAGAAATTATAGATTTAATATAGCCGAGGTCGACACCGACGGGAAACACGGTCTGTTTTTACATGAGCAACTCGCTCATTTACTTACCTTAAATACACAGACGAAGCTTCAAACATAGCATCCGAAGGAGACATTATGGAAAATAATTACACGTTTGTTATAATATGGAATTAAGCGTCATTAGTCACATACCAGTCACTTGATATACCCACAATGTTTTTTTTTTTATTTTAGGCGCGAAATCTAAAAAAAAGGTTAAGAAGCTACGTAGCCTTTTAAGGAAATACCATCCAATTTTTTTTGTGTGTGTCATTTTATGATTCTTAATTATTGATGATTTGTATTGTTTTTTCATAAATTATATATATATAACTGAAATTTATATGAAAAAAACAATACAAATCATCAAGAGAGTGGCCCTTCAGATTTTGGGACAAAATCTTACAAAAATTACAGAAAAATCATCCTTGTATTCCCAAAGCCTTATGATTTTCATTCATTAAACCCCAGTAGTCGAAAACCATCCGACAGGTAGATAAACTAGAAATTTACTACAGCCCAGGTCGACACTGAAGGGAAACACGGTCTATTTTTACATGAGCAACTCGCTCATTTACATACAGTAAATATACCGACGAAACTTCAAACATAGCATCCGAAGTTATAGACATTATGGAAAATAATTAAATGTTTGTTATCTGATGGAATTTGATAGTCATAAGTCACGTGCAAGTCACTTAACATTCCCACAATGCTTTCTTGATTTAGGCCGGAAATCTAAAAATAGCTTAAGAGGCTACGTAGCCTTTTAAGGAATACCACCAAATTTTATTTTTTTTTGTAATTTTATGATTCTTAATTACTGATGATTTGTATTCTTTTTTTCATATAAATTTCAGTGACATATTTTTTCTAATATGGTGTTATGTGAAAATTAAAAACTGGAAATTACCGTGGCACACACAGTGCCCGTTACCAGCATTTTGTATTTTTCCTACATCATTTTCAAAAGCCGTCTTTTATAGCTCAGTCAGTAGCGCGCAGGACTTGAGAACGGGGGTCGCTGGTTCAATCCCTGGCTTGGCCAATTTCTTTTCGCGTATTGAATAGTCATTGCGGCCACCGCGATATAACTAAAACGGTACCAAACACCAATTAATCAATCAAGGTACTGCTTACAACACCCCACAATTATTCAAAGCACATTCTGTGCCGCCTGATCTTTCTAAACTATCTATAAAAAGGTCCATTAGTCTCGCGTAGAAGCTAGAAAAACACGCAACTTTGGTAAACGGTACAAAAAGGGGTATTTGAGGAGCATGAATATTGAAGATAATCAGAAAAAAAATAAGCCAATGATAAATTTGTGATATTCCAACGTGTATTGACTCTGACTTTGCAACATACAAATGCACTGGAGCCCTCCCAAAAAATTGAAAGAAACGTGGCATATCTAAATTTAGCAGCACAGATCACGTGTTTCAGTCATTCTGTGCAGCCGCGGAAGCTTCGAAATGAACTTATATCGTGGAACTAGCCAGTATACTTGTAATTCTCTGCATAATAGTTGAATGTACTTCAATTTGGATCAATAAAGGAATTAAAAGTATGGGCAATGTTACAAACAAATTTCACAGGTGTGGAATATTTACAAGAGGAAGTCAAAATACATGGCACGGCTATTTATAACTTTGCAAGGTCGCTGTGTCCAGGTCATAGGTTTACACAGGCGCAAATTGTAATTCCAAATAAGGCTAGTAAAAATAATGGTCACATGACCCAGAAATCCAATCATCGCGTAGTCTACTAAACAGTCTGGATATCCAGCATGTTCAGCGCATGCAGCAACATAACCACATGATCCATATTATCCAATCAGAGCTCAAGGAGCTTCCTCTCGGCTGCAGTCTCCATTTTTGGAAATGGCGACCCTGCTTTTCGCTGTGGAAAATTTGTTTTTTTCATCTTTTAGGAATTGAATAAGTTTATTCAAGGTATGGATTATTTGAAATTTTGTAGTTATACATAACTTACCAGGTTTATTTCATAGTTTTTGATGTAGATTTTTTGTTAAAATGAATCGAAAGGCAGTGACCCAACGTCCATCTTTGAGTCAGAGACATAGGCGGTCCTGTCTTCATTAAGTCTCATTCCCGTTTCCGTCTTTATCATACATTGTTATTTTCCCCCATGAAAGTGACAATGATAAGCATGACTTGTTACTGTAAAAGAACATTCCTCTGTTTTGAAAAAAAGCCATTTAGACGTCATGAAAGAATGAAATTGATCGACACAGTCTCGCTATAGGCCTAGTTTTAGTAGGGGCCACTATATTTTTCTGGTAAGTCTACTTTATCAAAACTGAGGCTCATGATGTCATACCATTTGTTGCTATTACCATCGTCTGCTAGAAGCGCAGAAAAACGGGTTCTATAAAGGCATACCGGTTAACTATAAATCGTTTTCAAAACATGATTTTACATGCGGAAAGTCCGTTTAAATGTATTCGGTCACCTAAATAGGCCTGACCCTATAAATTATTTTCAAAATTAATTTATTTCTACTCTTAAACTACTAGTTTTCCTAAATATTTGGAAGTCTATAACATTATTTTTCCTAAATATCGAGCAGATGAATTTTAAGCAAATGTTTCTGATAATGATTGGTTGCATACTGCACGTTTCCACATACTATTGTCAACTATTTATTATGAACATGGATCATTTGAAAGCCAACAGGACTATTACATCAGTAGAGTCAGGAAATATGTCCAAAACAATTTCAAGATGGGGTTTTTTTGTTATAAAATGTATCATCAAAGCTGTTAAAGTAGATTAAGATCAAAGATCAGACCCTAAATTTTGTCTAGCTTGATCTTGTCATCTACAGAGGCCACAAAAGCAACAGAAGTTTTGAAAGATGATATGGGAGTTAAATCTTTCTTGAATTTTTTATTTTATGCACCCCTTTTGTTCATAACATTTCAAAAGGTGTCTTCTGCAGACATTTGAAAGTCTTTCCTTTCACTGTCAGGGCAAAGGTTTAAAACTTTGCCGTCTCCTCCCTGTATAAATACAATATAAATGGACTTATACTTACTAAAGCCTGTTGCTCTTTTTCTTTATTTATTTGTAATCCATTTAATAAAATGCATTAATTTGCTGTTGCATTGCCTTGAAGAATTTTTAAGTAAAGAGATGAAGGACCTATTTTTCTACTGATTACACAATACATGTGATAGGACTGTGGTGGTCTAGAAACAATCAGCACTAAAACCAAAAATGCAGATAGTGCAAATCTGACATGTTACTGTCTTATTGTGGGCCTTTTTTGTGTTGAATGGAGGTCAGCCTGTAACCAGGTACAAACTTTTTGGAGCAGAACAGTTGTAAGTGTGTACCATGTGCATGACAACCCTCTCTGCTTTTATTCTTTACCAAATGACTAAATTTTAGACCGGTCCAAATTGAAAGCGCTTGCAGACAAAAAAATAAACATAGCTCAAAATTGAAATTTGTTTCCATTTGTGGCCAGCAGGGTAGATATGAGCCATGCTTGGTGAAAAGAGGGCTTTACATCTGCTAAAAGTATCAACCAATGTCAGTTTGCTCAATCCATGCAGGCTGACATGGGTGGAAATCTTTTAGTCAATTTTTTACATGCAGAAAGACCAGTCTACCTCCTGATTCAGTCTGTTTTTGGACAAAATGCATTTTATAGATTTAACTCTTTACCACATAATCCCAACTTTTAACGTACCTTGAGAAAGAAGCATTTTGAAAACATTGTGGGAAAAGGAGAAAATGCTTGAAACCAGCATTTTCTCCTCCCACATTGTTTTCTGTGTTTTCTAAACAAATTTCAGTATTTGAGTCACATTTCTTTTTTGTGATCTGCAAAGGCTTTCAATTTGGAACAATCCAAAATTTTGTCGTGTGTTAAAAGAGTTAAATATTTATGTGAAGACATGCTTTTTGTATTGCATCACAGAGATACATTGACCCATTACCACACAATCCCTACTTATGAAGACACCGAGAATGAAGCCCTTAAAAAACATTGTGGAAAAAGGAGAAAATGCTGGTTTCCCAAAATGTTTTCTACTCTTCATGAAACAAATTCCAAATTATTGTATTGTCATCTGCAAATGCTTTGGATTTGTACAAGCCTAATATGTTTTCGTTCGGTAATGAGTTGAGCCTCCTTTTACCAGAGCTTTGCTCATGTACTTCATTGAAAACCATCCAAATTATGCAGGTAAATCTCTACTCCATGACAAAAGTTTGGACTTGTACACAGATTCTATAAAGAGGATCTAAATTTGAAGATTTACCTGTGTTGTTTTTGACAGGCTTAGTCCCTAAAAATGTTCATCTTTTGGCCATCACCTTTTTTTTCAAAATGATAATTTCTGGAAATTAATGACGCAAGAAAACCTTAATGATTATGGTACCCTCCCACTGGTCAGATTTGCTGGTTGCAGTTGTAACATGACCAGCGGTCATGTGGTGTCCATGGTCATGAGGTAGAGCGTCGGCCTCATTACCTAATGGTTCCGAGTTCAATTCCTGGGAGCAGGTGTCAACTTTGGGATTTTTCATTGGTCCACACATTCGGTGCAAGTACTGGTGTAGTTCCCAGGAAGCAGAATCAAGAGAGATTAGTATAAGTTGTAAGAACTTGTTTCTCAA
The DNA here is from genome assembly GCA_943736015.1 of Tridacna crocea. NCBI lineage: Eukaryota > Metazoa > Mollusca > Bivalvia > Cardiida > Cardiidae > Tridacna > Tridacna crocea. Next base: position 32,988,257 of record OX031063.1, on the reverse strand, counting down.
TCGATCTAAGATAAGTATGTTTAAATTAAACTAAACATGACCAGCGAGGGAGGTCTAGGGTCAGTCTGTTTTTAAAAATGTTGGTATATTCTCTCTGCTTGAGAATAAATATACATGACAAAGTTGCTGTGCTGTATTGGGTATGTGAAACTCACTGAAATAATTTTGTAAGTTTTTGGAAAAAAATTGGATATATCTGGTATACATTAACTTTTTACCAAGAGACAATTTTAGACTTGTCAAAATTGAAAGCTTTTGCAGCAACAAAATGAATGTGACTAAAGAATTAAAATTTTTATTGGGAAGGAAAGAAAACATTGTGGCAAAAAGAGAAAATGCTTGTTACCAGCATTTTTTCCTTTTCCCACAATGTTTTCAAAAGGCTTCTTTTTCAGGGTCGTTAAAAGTCGGGATTGTGTGGTAAAGGGTTAAACAATGACTACACAATGCTAACTTTTAATGACACGGGGAAAAGCTTTTTGAAAATATTAATGGTAAAGAAGAAAATTTTTTCCTTTCCCACAATGTTTTTACCCTACCTAAGACATGCTTTCCTGATTTGAGTAACATTTCAGTTGCAAAAATGATGCTTTCAATTTGGACGAGCCTACATTTTTGTCATGTTGTATACAGTTAATTGAACAGTTAATTTTTATCCTAGTAATTAGTCAATCAACACTGTTGCTTGTGGTTTAACACCGCAATTGTTAGTGTGATGAGGGTAATTATTTCAGGGCCTCCCCCCCCACCCCCCCCCAAAAAAAAAAAAATCTGCCCTTTTTATTGCTGTATAGGCTGAGGGTGAAGAACAAAGATCAGACTGTATGGATTGTGTAGATTGATCTTGATCCAAGGGCGTACCATACTCTACGCACAATATGCACATGCGTAACAAATTCCGCGACCAAAGGTAAAAATCGCAGTATCTTATTTCAATGTTTTATTTTTTTTCTTATGATCCGCATGCCTTTTCAATCTAAATTGAAGAAATAGAAGGGATAAACTCGTGCACTGATGACTAGGGAATTTCTCCATGCATTACAATAACTGACACCCCTTCCCCACTTCTGATCGGCACTTTGTTACTCACTGCGTATAAATATTTCAATCCTGGCTTCGCCTATGTTGATCTATGCATCTGCAAAAAGTGCTGGTCTCAGATAATCAGCAGGTCATGATTTCGAAACAAGTGCTATGTTAATTGTTATTATTCCAAGCCACCTATCTGAGAACAATTGGCGATTATTTTTTTATCTCTAAGTTTAAAGCATTTGCATACGAAAAATTTGATATTGCTAAGATGACACTTTCTGTCCCTGATACGGTACAAAACATTGTAGAAAATGGAGAAAATGTTGCTTACCAGCCTTTTCTCCTTTTCTGACAATGTTTTAAAACCCATTACCACACAATCCCTACTTTTGATGGCCATGAAAAAGAAGCCTTTTGAAAACATTGTAGGAAAAGGAGAAAATGCTGGTAACCAGTATTTTCTCCTTTCCCCACATGTTTTCTACCATTCACAAAACAAATTTGAAATTCTCAGTAACTTTTTTGTCGCTTTTGTCTCAGGATTCATACTTTTCTCTGATCTAAACAATATTTTGATAATGGTTCAGGAATCCATCTGGCTATTTTTTAGCTCACCAGAGCACAACATGCCCAAGGGGAGCTTTAAGGATCACCCGGTGTCCGTCGTGCGTTGTCAACAATTCTTTAAACATCAACTCCTAAACCCCTGGACCAATCTGGAATGTTCCTTAGGAAGTCCTTTTCAAAAACTATTCACAGAATTGGATTCCATCAAACAGTCTGGTTGCCATGGCAACCAGATGGAATTTCCTAAGAAATTCTTTAAAAATCTTCTACTCTGAAACCGCTGGCCAGATTTTAAATTAATTTCACAGATGTTCCTTGGGTGGCCCTTTTCAAAACTTTATCGTGAAATTTTGATCTGTCGAGAAACATGGCTCTGGTAAAATGGGGCTACTTGCACAGTACAGAAATGAAGAAATTCTTAAAAATTCTTATACCCTGAAACAGCTGGACAGATTCTGAAATGATTTTCTTTGGATTTTCTTTGGGTGACCCTTTCAAAAAATGTTCCCGAAATTTTAATCCGTCAAGAAACATGGCTCTGGTGAATGGGGGCTACTTGCACTATATGGAAATTAAGAAATTCTTCTTGTCTGAAAGTGATGGTCAGATTTTGAAATGACTTTTACAGGTGACCTTTTGAAAATTGCTTGGCAAAATAATAATTTTGGTACCAATGCTTCAATACCTCAAAAAAAAAAAGGCTATGGTCATCTAAAAAATCCATGGCCATCTTGGGCCTCTTGTCTACTACTCCACCAATGTTTTCTTCCCTATCAAAGACAGAAGTCACTCATTTAGCTGCTTGTAATTTGTTTTCTGCTACTGCTTGCAAATTGACAAGTTCAAAGTTTTCTCAGTAAAAATATATGTAAAGAGTCCATTAATTTTATACTCTATTTTATCAGGTCAAGTCAAACCAGACGATGCTCATCTAGACATAGGTGCTAGTAAAAACAACAATGCATATACTGATAATGGTGGCACACCGATGAAGGCAGGGAAATATCAGAAAGATGGAGATGGAAGTGACTCGAGCAAGTCCGATGACAAAAAGAAAGATGAACCAAAGCCCATGGTTGGCTTCTTTAATCTGGTAAGTTATGTTACCCCTTTATTGCACAATGCCAACTTTCAAAATGACAGTGGGAAAGAAGCCTTTTGAAATCATTGTTGGAAAAGGAGAAAATACTGGTAACCAGCATTGTGTCCTTTTCCAACTATGTTTTCTGTCACAAAAAAGTATTAAGAGTCGAAATGCCAGCTGATGGATTTTTCCTTGAAAGGTTTGAAGACATGGGTTAAATGATCGATTGTAAGATGTTTAACACTGTTTTCAACATTATTCCATTTATATTGCGTTGGCCGGTTTCTTTTACCAGAAATCCAAAGAATGCTCTTTCCAAGTCTCTGGCCACTTTCCCACATAACCATCATTAAAACATTGGTATATGATGAGAGAAGAATGAATAGGGTCTGTAAGTCTCATTTAGATGAAATGCACTTCCGGGATCACAGGTCGCCATATTGAGATATTTTCCACTATTTTGCTTATGCATGTACCGACATTCGTGACGCTACACCGATGTGTATATTCTTCAAATTCTCAAAAATGGATCTGGAGAGGAAAGACTGGAGATGAAAGATGTTGGTAAAGGTTAAAATAATGCTTAGCAATAATTTTGTGATTTAAATACAGGCCGTGGAAATCAGCGAAAATCCGTAACCCAGTTTTCGTACATCGATGCAATGGACATGTACTCGATCGATTTCTAATCTAAAAAGGTCAAACTAACCTAGTTATGGCAATAAAATAATATTTTTAAGCATTTCATTCTAGAAATGCACTCGGATCGCGTCTTCAGGGGCGTTTAGAAACATATTGCGGTGATATGTTTCGCACCAGTGCAGTTTCGCACCGAAGTCTCCTTTGCACCATATTGAATGTTGCCGATAATGACAGTTGGAATTATTCGGCCTCATTTTATTCATTGAATTGCCTTAGACACCCATTCTTAACTGGTCGTGAATTATTGGCTTCAAAACCTATTTTTGCATCTTTTGTTGAATTATTTTCAGGTAAATTCATCATTTTTAGAAACTAGGTGTATATAGGCTTAACCCTTTAAAGAGCACGGAATAAATCAAAGATGCGTTTCATTCTATAAATAAGATCGTGAGAATAATGTTGAAATTGCCCTTGTCTGGACTGTCTTAGTAAAGCGATCAATGTAAATCAGAGATCAGACTGCAGACTTTGTACAGTCTAGTCATGATGTACATTGATCTCACTAAAGCAACTATAGTGGTCAAAGGTACTTTGAGGGCCATAACAAAGAATTGTAGACTATTTGAATACTCAGAATCAGTACTTATGCTTGCCCATTTTGATGTAGCCTTTACAAGTGTAATGTTTCTAATGATGAAACATTCTGCAGAAAGTCTTTTTGAATAGGCCTACATTGCTTTATCCTGTTTTTTTTCTGCAGGATGGCAGATAGGCCATGATATCTTAAAAATCTCAATAACTGTCCAAAACACCTGTACAGTGCCACATGAAACATCACCTATTTTAGACTCAATGGAAATGCCAAACCACTAAAGCACAAGATTAGTTCATGACAGTCCAAATGACAGCACATGCAACAAGATCTAGATCTACCACAAGATATGATTTGCAGGGCATTTTCCTCTACTTAGAAGAATAGGCATCTTGTTGGCTCTTTATCAAAAAAGCTTGTGTCAAAACAGCTAGGGGGAGAGAAACCAAGACAATAATTGTGAGAAAAAGAGAAAATGTTGGAAACCATTTTTTCTACGGTGTTTTGTACCCATTCAAAGACAAATTTCAACAGTTCAGCTACATATCGCATGCTAATCCTCTCAACTTGAACCAGTCGAAATTTTGTTCTGTGAGTTAACCCTTTACCAAACAATTTTGTTCCTAATTACCCTGAAGAAGAGGGCTTTTGAAAACACTGAAGGAAGAGGACAAAAAAACTGGTCATCAGCTTTCAGACATAAACCTAATCATTTAGGCTACAATTGTTCATCCTCCAAATTTGCTTTCAAAATAGACATGATGAAAATTTTGTTAGATGGTAAAAGGTTAAAATGGTTGCATCTCTTCATACACAGCCCTTGTTTAATTCCGCTTAGCAAGTGTTGCTGGACCAGAGATAGCCCAGTGATTTTATACCAGCAGATAAAGGGGTCAGTGGGCTATCTCCTGTAAATAACTGTTTGTGTCTTGCAGCAGACTAATTTTGAAAACATTTTGACCTAAGGACAAATTGGTCAAAATAAGTAATATCTGATTTTGACATGATTTAACGAATACTCAAGCTCTACTCCTTGATTAATTTTTTTTTCATTCACAAGCATGCTTCTGAAGTTTCATGTTGCAAATGTGTTTCAGAAGCAATTCTAATATATTTGATGACTTGCAAGTCTTTACCACAAAATTCTTGAGTTTTAAGAACCCTGCAGAAAAATACTTTAGGAAACACTGTGTGAAAAGACAACTAACAATTTCTCCTTTCCACACAATGTTTTCTACCCTTTAATAGGTAAATTGTAAAATGTGAGTCAAAATCAATCGGTTATCTGCAAATACTTTGAATTTGAAGAAGTCCAGAGTTTTATCAGTTGGTAAAAATTAAACAAAATAAACATGAGAAGTGTTAAAAGTTTTGTAGATATTTATCTTTATTTCATTTGTAGTAACAAAACACTTTTGCATTATTCTCATGTTATTTGGGTCCCTTTGATGAAGCAAATTTCTGCTTCAGAAAAAAAGATTGTTAAAAAATGTGAAATTGTTTATTAATTTGCCATTTCTCACAATGTTTTCAAAGGACTATTAATTTTGTGCAGCTAATAAGACTTGTATGTAACGAAATTTCTTTTTCCACACAATGTCAATGACTGAATTTTACTACATGTATATTGCTTTCACTCTTCAAGGAGCATTAAGGATTTTGTTCTAAACATAAACAAGAATATTGCTTTTCCTTTATTTAACAAAGTCTTGAAATCTAACTTGACTTTTAACACTAGATAAAATCTGAGGCAAATGGAGAAAAATAATTGAAAGAATGAGATGAAAACATTGTGGCAAATAAATATTGCTGACTGTGAGCAACATATTTGGTCACAATATTTTCAAAAGCAGTCTACTGCAATGCTGTTTTAATTTAGTGTCATTTCTGGGTTAGGATTTTAATACCCTTATAACTATTGAGCAGTACCGGTAAATATTTGCATGAACTTCTTTGCCGTGCAAAGATGGTAAACATAGAATATTAATAGTATACAGCACTATTTTTCTTTAATCAAATGTTTAAATGACTGCATGTCCAATTATACATATATGAGAACACCATTGCATAACATGTGGTCCCTGTAAGGTGCAGTTGTCTTGGAATCATGGTTCCTTTGTAGTGTCATTCTTCTAGCAGGAGAAAGCTCTGAAAGTATATTAGGAAGAG